>LVTN01000158.1:134661-149579 GCA_001649415.1 Musa itinerans
TATGTTTATCAAATGGATGTCAAAACGATATTTCTAAATGGAGACCTCGATGATGAGGTATATATAGAACAACCCGAAGGTTTTGTTCTACCGGGAAATGAACATAAAGTGTGTAAACTTATTAAGTCATTATATGGTTTAAACCAGGCTCCAAAACAATGGCATGAGAAATTTGATGTAATAATTCTTTCTAATGGATTTGTTCATAATGTTGTAAATAAATGTGTTTATCTAAAAACTTATAATGACTATATGGTGATAGTTTGCCTTTATGTTGATGATATGCTAATAGTGAGCAACAACATGAAAGGTATTATAGAAACAAAAAGATTTCTATCTTCAACATTTAAGATGAAAAATGTTGGGCAAGTTGATACCATACTAGGTATCAAGGTAAAAAGAAATAGTGGGGGATATGTTTTGAGTCAAACTCATTACATAGAGAAAGTACTGAAGAAATTCAGTCACTTAAAAATTAAAGAAGCAAATACCCCGTTTGACCCAAGTATCAAATTAGTCAAGAATGTTGGAAGAACAGTGGCTCAATTAGAATATTCAAGTGCTATAGGAAGTCTTATGTATACAACGCAGTGCACAATACCTGATATAGCATTTGCAATTAGTAAAGTGAGTAGATTTACAAGCAATCCAAGTGTAGAGCATTGGAAGGTTATCGAAAGAGTTCTTGGGTACCTTAAACGGACCAAAGATTATGACCTTCAATATTCAAAATTTCTTGCTATTTTAGAAGGATATATCGATGCAAGTTGGATATCGAGTTTTGGAGATAACAAATCCACTACTGGTTGGGTGTTCACCTTGGGAGGTGGTGCTGTTTCTTGAAAGAGCGAGAAACAAACATGTATAACTCACTCAACTATGGAATCAGAATTTGTTGCTCTAGCAGATGCAGGAAAGGAGGCTGAATGGTTGAGGGACTTTCTATTAGAAATTCCATTGACTTCTAAGAGTGTGAATTCAATTTCTATACTTTGTGATAGTCAAGCCATTTTAGCTCGTGCGTATAGTGAAATATATAATGGAAAGTCAAGACATATAAGTCTTAAACATGATTATGTGAGGAAATTAATCAAGAGTGGGATTATTTCACTCACATTTGTGAAAACAAGTGAGAATTTGGCTGATCCATCCAAACCTCTTACAAGAGAAGTTATAAGATCAACATCAAAATGGATGGGGCTAAAACTCTGAATAAAAGATCTACCAATAATAGCAACCCTACTCAATATTATGAAATGAGTAATAAAGAGTTCAAAGGGTAAGAACAAGTCATTGACACGTGGAGTGGTTCAGCACTTTGAAATATTTTACGAGTCCCATCTAAAGATGTTAAAGTGTTGGTTGTCATCGAATGAGGGTTGAGTTAATTATACTTTTAATGAAGTTCAGTTAAGTTAGGACAAGTATCTCAAAGAGTGACAAAGATACTATAAGAACTTCACCTATATGAACTTAGAAGTGGTGCCGCTTCAATTGCGAGTTGGAGTTTTCTCTCATAAAAGTTCATGAACTTGGATGAGCCCAAGGCCATATTAGGGCTGAGCAAGATTTTATGAGGAATACAAGGATGCTGTATTTATGTGTGTGGTATCACTGGTATTGTCATTAGGAATAACAAATTCAAAAGCTTTTATGCTCTTTGGGATTTTGACTTCACTTTGTGATGCTTACACTAAAGTAATATTCAAATCGAAAGATATATTATTTTATTCATAAATACTATTTAATCACTTGGAGAAAATTTAAAATTTGAACAAGTGGGGGATTATTATAAATTGTTTAAATTAAAAAGAAAAAAGAATTTCTTTTCAAAAGATTTATTTGAAAAGATGATTTCTTTTGTAGTTATTTTGGTAGTTATTTTTCAAAGGTTGTGTCTTTTGAGAAAATATCTATAAATATATATTTGAAAGTAAATTATGAACGCATCTCTTTCATACTCTTCTTTTTTACTCTCCAAGTGATTGAATTAGACATTATCTAATTTCTCTTTGAAGATTCTTTATTGTTTACTCAATACAGATATTCTAAACGCTTGTAATATCCACTAAAACTATTTGCATCAAACCCTTAGCAATCTTGTTGAGAAGAGAGAGCAAATATCATTTTTAGGAAAGTGTTTATACACGTTTCAAGCCTAAATATTTCCTATAGTATTCTCGATCTTGTGTTTGTTATTTGTTTCCATAGAGTTTTTCATCCTCTTCTTTATCGTATTTTCCCAACAAATAATAGACCAACCACAGTTTGGATGAAACAAACAAAAGAAAATATAACAAGTAGTGTATCATATTTGTACATTTGCTTGGATTGTTGTACAGGCTTCCATATCAATAGATATGGAAAATTCATTTGAGCAATAGTTATCTTTGGAATGGCATGTTATTGGTGTCTACATGTATCATCCTTTGCAGTTTTGGGGGTAACTTTCCTGGCTCCATGTAAATTCCTCTCATGTTATTATAGTAATGTGCAAGGAAATTAGCTGGGCTGTTTGCTCCCAAAAGATGAATGAAAAAGAGGAAAAGAGGACTTCATGAAAAAGGTCATGAAAACTGTCAATATTTAAGAGTAGCATCCAACTTTTCCAAGGGGCCACAAACTTTCTGTTAAAGTATCTCTATTGCACCTTATTCATCAAGCATGATGAATAACTTTGAGATTTCTATGTTTTTCCTCTATAAGACCTTGATAAATTACTTGTAGTTCATGATAGAGAATAGTAATCTGAGTGAGGCGTCCAACAACAGTAATAGAAATTGATTTATACTTTTAGTTCATGATAGAGAATAGTATAATGAGTAAGGAGTTCACAGCAGTAATGGAAATTGGTTTATACTTGCAGTTCATGATAGAGAATAGTATTCTTAGTGAGAAGTCCAACAGCAGTAATAGAAATTGGTTTCCTTTTTATGATGATAAAGAAGACAGTAATACATGAAATGATTACACACTAAAATACAAGGTATGCAATTTCGTACTATACCGGAGTTTCGACGTTCGCTCGGTACGGTACGAAACTGTATACTGAGCGGTATACCATTCGATATACCGCTCGGTGTATATATATATATATATATATATATATATATATATATATAAGGCGACGTCACCGAAAAAGGCGACGCGACGTCACCTTTTATAAAATATTTATATATAAATATATATATTAATATATTTCGTTCCGTCCGGTAATGGGCGGTCCATGTACCGATAAGCTGATGGACCGGTACGTACCGCCCGTACTGGGCGGTATTATTCGAAATTGCATACCTTGCTAAAATATCAGTGTTGATAGTAATTCAATTACATTATGGTAGAATACATTGACACCAAATATGATTGGTAAATGAAAAGAAGGTTGTAAGTCCCAAATGTCAGCCACGTCATAATCTTCGGAATTGTCCTTGGCTACTTCGACTGTAATAATTAGTTAACATGAATATTAGCTAGAATATATGTGGCAGAGGGATTGATTAGTTTTTTCAACTAAGGTTCGCCTTATCGATTTGTTCCGGTATGTCAATCGGCTATCGGTACAGTATATACTGAGGCATATCCATTGTCATGCTCCCATTGTGAGTTAGGTCATTGATGTCTCATTGCTTTCTTGTAATATATACTGATGCTCCAGTGATGCACGAATACTAGCTCTGAAATCCTGATTGATATTTTTGCTGCAACCCTTATATTCATCATAAACTGGTTCCTGCATAGTCTTATAGTATTCTTCCTCGGCTCTTGCCTTCTTTTTCATTGTATCTTTTCTTGCTTGTTATAACTTTTATTGAAATGATTTATGGACTTCCGTCCGAACTTTCTTGCATTTTGCAATATCGGGATACCCGTCGACCAAATGCATATTTACTCAGGTGATTCCTCCACCCTTGCCGATGTAGTCATAATAAACACATTACTAATGATGACGGTTCCTATTTATCTTTTGGATATGATCCCAAACGTCATCAAGTGCCTATTCCTTTAGTGTGATTATATATAATAAATCCTACTTTATCATTATAAACATGCCAATCAACGTATTCAACATTAAATACGTAGAATTGACTCAATATCATTATATTTATCAATAAATACACTAACTACAGTAATTAAAAAAACTTAATTAAACCCTAATTAGCTCTATTTTACCACTATAAATATGTCAAACATCCTAAGAAGCATTAAACACATAAATTTGATCCAATATAAGTCAAATTACAATGAAATCATCATTAAATATACTAATCACACCATTAATATAGTTAATTACTCCATAATTATTTCTCTTTCATCACTATAAATATGTCAACACTCTAATAGCTATTAAAGACATTTAATTGACCTAAGTCAAATTTCAATATCATCGTAATTAAATACACTAATTATAGCATTAACACAGTTAATTAATCCCTAATTAGTCCTTTTTCACTGTTATAAATATGTCAAATATCCTAATAGGTATTAGAGACATTGAATTAACGGGTCAAATTTTGATTAAATCATCATTAAAAATTTAAAATTACTAATCACAACATTAAAAAAACTTAATTAAAACCTAATTAAACCTATTATACCATCATAAACATGTAATACAAAGATTAAACCAAGGTCTGCCATATCGAAGCGTACCGCTCGGTACGGGCGGTATGTACCGGTTCGATAGGTTACCGGTACGCGGACCGCCTACTACTGGGCGGTACGTACCAGTTTCGACTGTAGCACTGCATTGTAGCACTGTAGCAGTATAGCATGCACTGTAGCACTGCTACAGTGCTCGATACATCTGGGTGTACCGTTCGGTACACCCATACCGTACCGAGCCCAGGTCGAAACACCGGTACTGTACGGTATTACAAACCTTGGATTTAACCCATTAAGTGTTTAATTTCAGAAAAAAAAGCATTAAGCACACTATTCATAACATTAAAAATTGTTAAATAACATATTAGACATTAAGTCATTAACCACCACATAGAATAGGTTTAATCATCTCATAAATCAACAAAAATCTAGAAAGAAAATGTATACCTCTTAATTAAAGTGTACTTCCTCTTAATCCTCCTAAATTTGATCCAATTCACCAATCGTAGCTTTGTTGAGCTTAAGAGAGTGAAAATATAAGAATGAGAGAGATATGTGAGTGAGAAAGAGAGAGGTTAAGAGATTGCGGGAGTAAAATGGGTTGAAAGAGGGGGAGGAAAAGAGTTTAAAAACTCTTTCCTATGGTTCAAATGATCAAATTGACCATTTGAAACAGGGCAATCTTAGGCCTTGATTGTTAACGGTTAAAATCTGATTGGTACAGACCTTGTATCACTGATACAGGGTCATGTAATGTGTATTGCTTGGTACAAGATGGTTCGCATACCGATCCCCTATCAGACCGTTATATACCGCTCGTATCGGGTGGTACACCATGGTATGGCAAACCATGCTTTCTACCCATATGTGGTAGATAGTTGCTGTCGGCAATAGCTTTCTGATCATGCCCAACAATGTAAGTTGTTGAAAATGAGAGAGAATCCAATTCTTCTTGGCTCAAGTAAAGCATATACAATTGTTAGTAACTCAAATAATATTAGTTATTGACGAAGAACCTTTGAGGGAGCATAAGACTTTATAATATAACAGTCAGTATACCCAGGTTTTGTACATCAAAGAGTGACAAAACAAAGGAAAACTTAGTTTGGTGAGCTGAACATAAGTTAATATTGTGATAATGAAAACAAAGACAGTAGATTATGATACAGTGAAACTAATAGAGTTCATGAAGTAATGCCAGTTGAAGAAAATTAAAAATGCTAGCACATAAACAACAACCAACATATGCTTAACAATTTTTACAACTATGGCTTCTGCCTGTGGTAGAATTTGAAATAATTGACTAATCAATAAATTGTCGAACTTCTTACTAGATACATAATCAAAGCTTTTAGTCCATGTAAGAGAAGCACAAAATGATTTACATAGCACATGATGCAGTCTTAGTACCTAATATGCCCTTGATTAGTCATCCTTGGTTGCCCTTCTTGAGGTAGCAAGGAACATATTTCTCTGTGCAGCTTCACCTAGGAATCTTCTAATTTTCATTATTATTAAATAGAACATCATTCTCGTTTAATTTGACAAGTCAGTGGAATATTCTTTATTTTCACATATGAACCAGTGTTGGATATATGGGAAATTCAATCTTTTTGTTTCAGGTGGCAACATCATTAAGTTCCAGCAATTGTTTCATTTTGCAATCTGGAAATTCACTATTCATATGGAATGGAAGTTCAAGCACTTTCGAACAGCAGCAGTGTGCTGTACAAATTGCAGAACTTTTAAAGGCATGCATCCAAAATTTTGTATCAATTTTTTGGTTCAATGTCATCATTCTCTTTTCCTGTTATGTCAACTTGTGAAATTGTCTTTGCACTTCATGATGACAAATACAGTCAAAGTAAACAGAGTACATAGGAAAAAGAGACAACCCAGTGCATGATGCTCCTGCTAATGTAGAGCTTGGGGAGAGTTAAAATACTTAGTAATAGTCTCAGCCAATGCAGCCAATTCCACAAACACATACAAGCTGCTATGGTGTGGTGTAAGTTTGACAATTTTGGTGCAAACTGTTTCAGATATGTGGTTTTGTTTCATTACTAGCTCTGAGATGCATTTTTGTATCTGCTCATTGTTGGCTTCTGTTTTGAGTCTTTCTTAACTACAAGTATTCTTTTAATTCTAATGTTTATAATTTTGGGCATAAGGGGATGATCATTTACTTTCAGTGAACAAGAAACTAGAAATATTCTTGGTTTGAGCTTTAGGTTCATCATTGAAACTGCTTTTGCTTTGGCCTATCTGTTAATCACTTTTTCTTTAGCCTGTTTGTGAATGGTTGATTTAAGTGTGACATTTTGGTTTTGTTAAAGCAAACCTTTTTAGATACTTTTGGCAATCACTGACAGCAAATCTGTACATTTCTACAGTACCTCACCTACATCAACATGCATTCACATACACACGCATATTTTATGTGTGTGTGTGTGTGTGTGTGTGTGTGCATATTGCATATATTTATACACATAATTACACTTATAGAGCTCTATGAATTAACAAGATTCCACTTTCTCCTGCAGCCAGGTGTTGCACTGAAGCATGTCAAAGAGGGAACAGAAAACTCTGCTTTCTGGTTTGCTCTTGGTGGTAAGCAAAGTTTTACCAGCAAAAAGATCACACAAGATATTGTTAAAGATCCTCATTTGTACACGTTTTCATTTAAGAAAGGTTGGTTCAATCATGAAAGTATATTTTTGGAGATTTTCCTAATATTTATATATTTTCGTTTATTTTGCCTGATCTAACTTTTGAAATCTGATGTTTATTTGTGGTAACATGATGCTTCTCCAGGAAAATTAGAGGTGTGACTGATTGTTCCCAACTATAATCTTATTATTGAAACTAATGTATTGTTTGCACTTTCTCATTTTCTTGCATATAACTGTGCTTGCAGGTTACTGAGGTTTTCAATTATTCTCAAGATGATTTGTTAACCGAAGACATGTTGGTACTTGACACCCATGCCGAGGTCTTTATTTGGATTGGACAGTTGGTGGATTCCAAGGAGAAGCAAAAGGCGTTTCATATAGGACAGGTATTGGTTGTAAACTTTCTTTTTCTTTTTCCTACTATCATGTTCTACTTTTGTTGCAATAATCTAATTTATACAAAACATCTTTGTTTTTCAGAAATACATAGATCTTGCAGTGTCACTGGAAGGTTTATCCCCACATGTGCCACTTTATAAGATCACGGAGGGTAATGAACCTTCTTTCTTCACGACGTATTTCTCTTGGGACAATGCAAAAGCTATGGTATGTTTTTGGCTTTTGATTTGCACCTTCATTTTTGGTTGAGCCATCGGTTCTCATCTCTTGAACCTTCATTCGATCAAAGAGCTCAACTTAATGATACAAATCATGGTTCTATGTTTTAAATAATAGATCTAATAGTTATGAAGTTGGAAAATTGTACACCATGCCTAAGATTCTGAGATAGAGCCTAAAGAAAAGAAACAAGCGATGCAAGTTAGTAAAGGTTTAATAGAAAGTTTAAATTAGTTTGATTAATATCCTGGCTAGGGTTTGACTTACCATTCCGATCGGGTGTGTCGATCGATGGCACGACACATGCTGCCCTCTACCTACGTGCTGAGTGTCGGTACGGCTGGGCATGTTGATGGCATAGAAAAAAGCCCAAAAAACCTAAAAAAAAACCTAAAAAAGGAAAAAAACTTAGATTAGGGTTTTTATTTGGAACTAAATGTAAGTTTAATATAATTTCATCAAAAATAATCTAAATTAAGAAGGAATAGCGGCACATATCTTTTTCAAGATTTAACGAGTAGCATTGTAACATGTTTCGACTCGTCCTTTCATTGATATTGAATTATCTATAAATATATGACTTGAATTATTAGATTACGAGTGAAATTTTAATATTCAAATGAATCAAGTAATAAATTGATCAATCAATGGATATACCTGGTTTTACTATAAAAAAGAACGATAGAACTCCACAGGTGATCGATCAGTGTCCTCAATTCTATGTATTTGTATATCAATATTGGTATGTTTGTCAGACCCAATTCTGAAATTGCTCTCATGACATAATATACTTAAACGTGATATGCCATTGGTGCATCAATATGGTGATGGTTATAGCTTGATCGTACTGAACTATGTGTGTCTAAGGCGGTTCCCGAGACAAGTATGATTATGACATGTATTGGTGTTAATGTTAATTTTAATTTATAATCAAACATGCATGTGTAACTTTCCCCTACCAGGATCTATACTGTAATGGCATGATATAGCTACAATGTCAGAGAATGAACCGATAGTTTTCTGGAATAGTTAACCCTCCATAATAGCCTTTATTGCATCGGTACTTTTTAGCAAGAGTCGATATATAACATTCCTTAGTACTGATAATAAATCTGATCACATTCCAAAACTATACCGAATTGAATGCTGGATTTAGATAATACGCTACAAGATAAATGATTTTGTTAGTAAGAATTTTTTGAATATTGAATATTTATATTATACTTTATTCTTAAAATGAATTTACCTGTATTATGGATGTCTTGGTTCATATGAGCTTTGGTCGATATAAGTATTAATGAGTCTTAAAATCATCGGAGAATGCTTTCTTAACTTCCTCTCTTGCTATAAGTTATATTTGTCTAAGATAATGCATCTTCGGATGCTTATCCATATCGACCGTACGGAGGACAATGTAAAGCGGTCCCACTCTTATTGATGACCTCCCAAAATCTAGAAGAAAGAATTATCTTTATACTTTTTTTCCATCGCTCGATTTTGAATACCTTAAACCCGACCATTCCTATGATGTGACCATTGCCTTGAGACCCTGTTTCTTTTGCTGGATTGACTTTAAAGCGATGAAATTTGTAGCAAATCAAGTGATGCTTGGTCAAAGTATCTTATCATATATATACTTTTGCATCAACAAGTGGACCCAATAATGGTTGTATATAAAATTTGTCACTGATTGTGCCCTTGCCAAACACTTTCTTACTAATGGTGAGTAACTCATCAATATCCTTCAACTTAAGGTCCATGCAATGAGTTGCAGATGTAGTCTAAAATAGTGTTTGTCTTCTTTCCATTAATTGTAAATCGGCCTTCCTAAAATTAGCTCTATTGTCAGTCATAATCTGGATAATGTACTGTGGCCCAATCTCCTCTACCATAATGTCCATTAGGTTTTCAATGTAGCTTGCATCTCGAATCTTATTGGAAGCATTGAGCAAGGTCCGCCATACCGTACCGTATCGGAGTTTCGACTCGGGCTCAGTACGATACGGTACGGGTGTACCGACCAGTATACCGAGGTGTACCGAGCGGTACACCCTAATGTACCGAGTAATTTTATATTTTTTTTCATACTGTAGCACTGTAGCGGTACCGGGCGGTCCGCGTACCGGTAACCTGTCGGACCGGTACATACCGCTCGTACCGGACGGTACACTTCGGTATGGCAGACCTTGGCATTGAGTCATTAACCGGCTTATGAAATATGTCCCTTCTATTGTAATACACAAGAAAGTTGATGATGCTCACTCTTGTAGGCTCAGTCCAATTAACACACATCAGTGTCACCGCATACTCATCCCACTGCCTTGTGAAGAATTTGATCCAATCTTTCAGTTCTATCATCTCATCTAAATAAATGTTGTGTATCTCCTTCGGTATTGGAGGTTGGATCCCCGTGTCAGTCTTTTGGATTAAAGATATCATATTCTGATAATATGGACCTTGTGTTGTGTTTGCTAGAATCGTGTGGAAGTTGAACCACTTTGCTATTGCCTTGCCAATATCCCTTTTTTTTGTATAAAAATCATAAATTCTTGTTTGTTTTGCTGTTTATAGAGGATAGGCTTGTGAATCAATACTAATAATCTCATATGTTGACCTCTTGCCAAGTTCTCTAATAAAATCATGGATTCCACCTTGTCTCGTACGACCAATCCTGCTCAACTGAGTTTTAATCGTGCTGCCTAGTACGGGCCCTGTATTGCCCGATACGGGATACCCAATTCATAACCGCCTCGTATAGGCCGATCCATGTGCCGATTACTTGTTTGACCAGAACGTACCACCTGTATCGTACCATATCAAGTGGTATAACAAACCCTATCTTGCCTTCAAAAGGACTTTAAATACATTTTTTTAAAGCCTTACTAATAACAAGCAAAATTTATTATTAAAGTCAAATAATTATATCTGAAAATAGGAAATTCTTGATGTAAACTTACTATGACTCTTAAGGAGACTAGAGCAAAATTAAACTTGTCTAACCAAAATCCAACAGCATTTTTTCACTTCACTAGGTTGCCATGTAGTTTTGGATCTAATTGAGGTGAGTTCCAACCTCAGTATGGACCTAGAATGCCATGTCTTTTACTCATCTCGATCTTGCTAGTGCCATTTGGTTTTTCCAGATTTGGTGAGGCCAACTTCTACCATGAATGTAGATCTATCGTTTCCTAATCAGAAATAGAAAATAGTATGTATTGCTGAAGTCATGCTAAGCTCCTTTGTCATTCATTCATGGTGTCGCCTTATAGCTAGATGTGCAATTGTTGACGGAGAAACTGACACATAATTAATGCTGTATTATGATCTTTTGTATATCTGTGAATTTTTACCCAAGAAAAACATAAACCATTCACCGTGTGTGTTGTATCTAGTACACTTTTTAATATTGTTTATGATGTTTGAGTTCTGAAATAATTTGGTATTGAAAAAAAAGAAACCATTGAGTTGACACCACCTAACGTACAGTGTCTGCTTTGATGAAAAATAGTGAGAGCTGTAAAGTGTAACTTTGTGACTTAAATGACACAATCCATCATTAGATAAGTTGAAGAAATCAGTTAACCTAATATGTTGAAATAGTTCCGAATTTGAAATCATTTAATTATCTATTTTATCCTCAAAAAGCTCTAGAAATCAAGGGTTCCAAAATTGATATATACCAGACTTTTATTTTTCTTTCTTGACCGTCATTTGAGGTGGGGCTTAAAGTAAAATTTTTGGATGTTCTGTGATATATTGAGGTCTTACTGGACACTCTCTCTACACCTTTACCATTGTGACCATTGGACCTATACCAACATTTGATTTACATTCATGCACTTTAACCACTTTATTTGAAAGGAGATCAGAAAATATTAGACCTCGCCTCTTTCTTTTCAATTCTCTTGCATTTTGTCCAAATTGAACTTGTAGAATCCTAAATTATGTGCTTTTCATAATGTATGTGTTCTTGTCTCTAATATAACAAATCAGGCACATAGATTTGGCAGGATTGGTTACCAGATATTTTTTTATCATATTGCACAACATGTATTATCTTGGCCTCAAGCTAAGCCTGCAACTTAGTCTTAGCTTACTGCATATGCTTCATGCTAGATAAATTCTTCTACATGTGATGCAGGTTCAAGGTAATTCTTTTCAGAAGAAGCTATTGCATTTGTTTGGTACCGCTATGCATGCTTCAGAGGTACATGTTTGTGAGCCAAGTATCACAGTTAATCAAGCTATAACTGCTTCATGATTAGGTTAAGGTATTAAATAAAGAAGCTGCACTTTGATTAATTGTCAGGCTAGCAAGTTCAACCAAAAGAAAAGAAAGAAATGGTACTTTTGGAAATATTTTATGTCTTCCTATATGTTAATTATGTACTTTTAAAGGATAAAGCTTTTTGTTTTTCTCATCCAACCACAAAAAGCTGGTGTATTTGTTATAAATGTTCTTTCTATGCTAATGCTTAATTTGTACTCACTGGCTGTTTGTTTCTTTAGTTAGAAACATTAATATATGTTTTATCCAAACCTTCTTTGTTTTCTAGTGCTTTATCTATAAATATATGATGTTGGGTATATATTAACTAGGTTGAGCCATTCATGATGTATAAAAAGGATTATTTAAAGCTAACTGAGATCTGACATGCTGGATGCTGACTTTATGCCAATCCATGGTTGTTCAGCACATCTTCCATTCTGTCATGATAACACCTGGCCATCTGATGTGCCACTGACATATAGGTCATACCGTGGATTTGTTTTTCCTCACTATGAACATTTCGCTGAAACATCATCCTTTGTCATCTGTAAATAATCATGATCTGAAAGAGCTTCATGTATTAGTATCTTGTTTCAGATGGCTAATAGGTATTAATATCTGTAAATAACCATCAGATATGATGGCTAACACCCAACAGCTCAATTTTATTAGAAAACACAGAAATTTATGTTAGTCAGAAATTTTATTAGAAAACACAGAAATTTATGTTAGTCAGAGTTCTAAGTTCTAACTTTCATCACTTTTTCCTCAATTATCATGGAAAGTAGAAAGTGAATCCATGCACACTTTTCAGTCACTAATAAGAGGAATATACTTGATGTTTCAATATGCTGGTGGCTTTCGTTTTCATATTTCCAATTCTGTTTTAGAACATTTGGGAATTGTACTTCTCACAAGTCATGCTTGATTGAAAGAAAGGATGAAGTGTGAAATGATATGCAGTCCATATTTTTTGTTTATATTTGATGCAGTCCAAACATAACTCTAACAGTGATCATCGTGGTGGCCCTACTCAAAGGGCATCAGCCTTAGCTGCCCTATCATCTGCATTTAAACCATCTTCAAATGCTAAAACATCAGCACCAAAGCCATCACGATCAAACCAAGGGTCACAGCGAGCAACTGCAGTTGCTGCACTGTCTTCCGTTTTAACTGCTGAGCAAAAGAAGGGAGAATCAGAAACCTCTACAACAAGATTCAGCAGAAACCCTTCCCCTGGGCCGCATGCGACTGTAAATGGTACTTTCTTTGACACTTTTTTGCTATATCATGGTGGTAGTTTGAGCATGTTATCTTCTGCATTCCATTTGCTAAATGTGGTTGCCCTTCTTAGGAGTTAGGACAATTTTGCAACTCTAGATCTTCATTTTAGACATTGCCATTCTCTTTTTCCAGAAGAAACAAAGTTTACTGAAGCCTTTTGAAAACCTTGAAGTTTCATATGGGGCTATGAAGCATTTTTTAATATAAGGTGCTGTCATCTTCTTGATGTTGACTTGCCATCTTCCATAGAATCATTGAAGGCCCAAAACTTCTCTTAATAATACATCAGCTCAAGGATCTTGTACAAGAGAAAGAAAATGTGTTCTTTGTTTTGTAATGCTATCGTTAACTATTGCAGATTCTGCAAAGATTGAAAGTGCAGGCTCAGAGTTGGGTGATCCTTTTGAGGTTTCAGCGGAGAAGGAAATCACAGAAGCAGATAGCTCCGTATCAGAGAGCAATGGTGCAGATTCTGAGGTGCCACAGGAACCAGAGACAGCTGAAAATGAGGGTGAAACTACCTTCAACTATGATCGTCTGAAAGCAAAGTCCACCAATCCAGTCAGAGGAATTGACTATAAACAAAGAGAGGTTTGTGAATCAAAATTCTTCCAACTTGAATGGCCCTCAGCCGCTAACTTCTTCATTTGCAGGCCTACTTATCAGAAGCTGAGTTCCAGAAGGTTCTGGGTATGACCAAAGAAGCATTTTATCGACAACCCAAATGGAAACAGGACATGCAGAAAAGAAAGGTGGATCTCTTCTAAGCTTTCCCGGCCTGGTGCCATGGATCTTATCCAGCGTAACGATGTGTTTGCTTGTGTGCTATCTTTCCTCTCCAATTTTTTGGTTCCTCGTGGATTTGCAGTCATGTCGGGAGCGGTCTGGCTTTGTTTTTTTGGTTGACGAGCAACATTTGTTTGCTTGGGTAAGTTTGGGAGTCGGTAGGCATTCTTTTATTTCTAGCAATCATCCCAAGTTTGGCTGCTCAGGCATATAGTCGTCGTGCGTAGATCATTCCTACGAAGGTCCATATGTACATGTTTTGTGTTTGATACATACGGATCACATATGCTTTGTTAGGATCAAGAGCACTAAGAGGGGGGGTGAATTAGTGCAGCGAAAATCTTTCGCCGATTAAAACTTCGTTCGTACGATAAAAGCGATTTCGGTATAAAAGCCGATTCTAAGATTACTTTAACTTAAGATTAAGCGAGATGACGTTAAAGTAAATCTATGAAGGCAGTTTGCAGTTATGATGGAAATCAGAATGTAAGCGCAAACTGAAATACGACATTCATACGATAAAATCGGTTTACGTCTCAATGTCGATTCTGAAAATACTGAACTTTGAAACACGTTTTGTAAATGCGCAGAAGGCAGTTTGCAGTTATGATGGAAATCAGAATGTAAGCGCAAACTGAAATATGATGTTCATACGATAAAGTCGATTTACGTCTAAACGCAGATTC
>LVTN01000158.1:156081-183581 GCA_001649415.1 Musa itinerans
CTGCATGTCTTACTTTCATCGTAGTTAATCCTGCACATTTAAAACAAAACTTCGATCGAGACAATTAATCCTAAGCAATTAACCAAGTTGTCCGGCATGTCATTGGTCTCTCGACGCTTCCTCCGATTCTTCGGCGCATCGTCCTCTCGTGCGGCCTATTGCCTAATCGGCCAGTTGACTCCGCAACTCCGATGTCCTTGGCGCAATATCCGCTCTTCTTGGCCCGATGACCGAATCCACGGCCCGAAACCTTCTGTCGATATGTCGACCGATCCACCGGCCCGACGTCCAATCTTCTGACATGTTCCTCTGGCACAACATGATTTTCCTGCTTTAATTGTCTCATCCTGATCGAAGTATCCTATGTCACTCAAAACGCAGATTAAATCATAAACACATATATCAAGTGGTTTCATCATCAAAATACGAGATTCAACATGCTTAGGTAAATATGTAGCAATATTAAACGCATTGGCTGTTCAAAAACTCTTGTTTGACTTTTATGTTTATGTTTTAGCAAACGCATCAATGCATCGGATGGCAAATGTGTACTGATTAGGATGCCCAAACAGATGATCCAAAGCATAGTTCTGATGATTCTGGTTCTGATTTTGGAGCATGTGATTGCAGTTTGGGATATTTTTTGTAATGTATGTTTTATAAAAAAAAATAATTTGAAGTAGCAAAAAATTCATAATTTTATTTTAAAATTTTGCTCAAAGTTTCACTTTGAGAAGTGAATATATTTACATACACATAATAAAATAAATAATTTTTTTATTTTAAATTATGAAATGACTAAAATGCTCTTAAAAATGTTTATTTGATTGTTGATTGGAGCAAATCGGTTATTTGCCATCCGTGGCCAAAGGATCGACCAACGATCAATTTTGACCATTGCCTTTTTATTTTTTTTATATATTTGATCGATTTGAAACAGAATCGAACTAAAATAGTCAGTTCTCATTTTGATTATACTTTTGGTTCTGTATAGTTGGAATCAGAATTGAACCGATGAATCCTTCGGTTTTGGTTCGGTTTCAGTTCTGACTTGATTCAGTTTCGTTTAGATTTTGATTCATATCAAATCGTGATCAGACTTATATATCATTTTATGTTTCATTCAGAGCAATACATATCATCTACCACCTATAGTATGCATCAGTTTTATTGTCTGTCAAGTCAACGACATGGACCACGGCATATGCCTCCCCACATCGAAGATTTGCTACGCATAGAGATCCAAAGGTCGAGGGACCAATTATGGGTTGGACGGTGCCTTCTTTGTCGGTATCCACCACTCGTTCATGATAGTTTTTTATTTTCCCTCTCGATCTTCTTTTCATGGGTATCCACTGATTTCGTAAACAGGCTGAAAGATTGGTGTGAAAATTTCGCTAAGAGTTAGTTTTGTTGTCTTGTGGAATCAAAATTCAGAGTACTACAAGAATCGGTAAGAATGCATCTGAATCGAAAACAAGGTCAACTCGGGGTTGAATGCAATATCTTATCCCAAGCGTAGTAAAAACACATTTCTTAGCTTTCAATGCACAAATATTGAATAGAAACATCTAAAGGATCAACACAACCTTATTGGCCGAAGCATGTGACCTCCTTAGTCAAATCCTCTCCGGTTAAAAACATTTGGATCATTCGATGTGGTAAAGACATCTCTTAGCTTTGTGACAATGCACTCACATTGAATAGAAACATCTAAAGGATCAACACAACCTTTTTGGTCAAAACATGTGACCTCCTTAGTCAAAGTTAGTGTATGATGTATTCATCTCGAGTAAAATTATTTGAAACGTCCAATGTGGCAGCCTCGATCAAAGTTTCTCATCCAATAATCTTGGCAATCACTTCAATCTCATATCCAGCAGCTACAAACGACATGGCAGAATCTAATGCTTCTTTTAGAGGAGAAAGATTTGTCTAGACCCCCAAAATCAATTACTAATATAATAAATCAGTTCAAATCGGATCGGCTTAGAGGATGGATGCTCGGATAAGCTTAAAAATCCTAACTCTACATGATTATAGATAGAACAAGAGAAATAATTGAGAGAATATCCCATCTAATTTCCTAGTTAGAATCATGATTTATAACACCATCCAGACTGGTACATATCGATTCAGTGGTTAGTACCCCAATAATCCACCTCCTACGTGGCTTCTCTCTCTCTCTCTCTCTCTCTCTCTCTCTCTCTTCTCTTCTCTTCTCTTCTCTTCTCTTCTCTTCTCTTCTCTTCCTACTCCAGCCTTCTTAGTACTGACCATTATATCGACATACCATGCGATTGTATGCCAGTATATGCTGAACCTGTACCGATTAGACAAAGGATCAATATGGATCCAGTACCCAATTTTAAACCATTAAAGATTATCTTGCTGCCAAAGACTCTATGTACTTGAAAGATCACCCAGAAAATAGACAGTCCACAAACACTAACTGGCTTGATGATAATACAACAAAACCATTTGAGAAGATGTCAGGTTGAGGGGAAAGGAGTTGGAATTCTAAAACAGGGATGAAATATATGGAACACCACTCTAAATATCATAATTGTTCCACGTCAACTACAATTTCAATGGAAATTATTCACGTAACAAGTCAAATCAAGTCCTAGGAGGTAAAAAGCACACGTACCATGTAAGTAATAACTGATTGGCTCTTGTAGCTTATTCTTAGTACCCCAGGAGAGTAGATCTGTCTTCTACAAAAAAAAGTCTGCCATGTCAACTGGGATGCCTCAAAACCTCCATTCAAGCAGCAGCTCATATTAACATATGATGTTGCTATATATAGACAGAATATTACCAATATATGTGGCTGACGCTTACCATCAAAAGGAGAATCACTATAACGTGCTACCGCATTCAGACCACAGCATCCACAGCTCTTTCTAACGTTGGATATGCCTTTATAGAACTTGATATGCCTCAGTCCTGGCATTGGTATGCATATGCAGAACTAGTCATTTCATTCTTCCTAAGCTGCTGCAACAGGAGGAAGAAAAAGAACCAAACATTAGGACAAAGTAGACAAAAGAGTTTTCAGCAGGTTAATGATCAAATGATGCAGATGAAGACAGAACTGGTTCTCCCAAAGGTTGTTGAGATGGTGGGGGACTTGTCCACAGTAGGGGTTCCGATGCTGGATCGATTGGATAGCTACTCCTCAGTGGTGCAGAAAGAAGAGCCATCTGGTATGCTGTTCTTGGTACAGGCAATTCATTTAATGCTACGCTTACTCCGGATATACCAAGGCCGCAACCAGAATACAACAGGGGAACGGACTTTTCGTGGTCCATCGTTTTGTGCGAACCATCATCCTTGATATCTCCTGAATTCAATGACTTGTGCAGGAAACTCTTGAAGGAGTCAGAGCGAGATAAGATGCTACATGCAGACAACCTTTGTGGAGCATCACCTCTACCAGGAAGGCCAAGAGAAGGCAGCTTATATGGCTCTGTTGGCTGCACAGAGCATTCTAACATTCGAAGTTCACGACCAACATCTTCTACAGGAGAGGCTGATTCAGGTTGACGAGCCTTCTTGGGCATCCACCATTTGATATAACTTGTCAGGTCTACTTTCCTCTCCAAGCCAGCAATACCAGCAAATCTTCCATCAGTAGCTGCATCGCTGCTTGTACCTTACATGGGAGTAATCTAGTTAATCCATCCAACAATTCAATACATGGAGTTTAGCTTTGACAAGCTTTTCGAGTTTCAAGTAGGTTTTGTTTGTGCACTTACTGCAATTGTTGAAATACTCATCCCCTGGCATCTGTCTGAAAGGTGTTTCCCACCGATTATTTTGAGGTTGTCTGAGTAAAAAAAAAATCATTAAAATTAACTATATAAAGAATAATACTAAGAAGTAAAAGACATTTTTAAATAAAATCACAAGACAACAAGTACTTCCTTTCTAAGTCAACTGTTTATACAATTAAATATGTAGTCACTTAGAATAAGTAATTGGCCATAGGTTGAATTATTTAAGGTTGAGTTTGGCAGATAAAAATAAGCATCTACCATGGTTAGATATGGTTGAGCCTCAATATTTAGGTAAGATTTTTGGGATATAAACCTAATCTGCTGGTGACAGTTTCTCAGCAAAAGACCCCAGCAATAGTCCCGATAGAGTGGTTTAACTGGGATATCTAGTTATCTGATAAGGTAAATCCTGCGTATCTATCAGTCACTATGACTCTAGAGGTGCAAGAAAATTAATAGTCCAATACTAAAAAATCATGGATCCAGATGCCTAACAAGCTGGGACATGAAGTCTTGAGTGAAATGATGAGATCAACTAATAAAAGAAATTTTGTAAAAACATAATCATACGAAAGCTTTGATTATATTCATATATTCAAGCAATTTCCCAACCATGGATTTAGCATGAGATGCATTGACCTGAAGAACTACTTGGTTGACACACATGCAGTGTTACCATAAAACATTTCTTCAGTGCATGCTAGGCAAGCTTGAAAAACGAACATAAAAATACGTAGCAGTAAATTTTGTGCCAGTAGCTGCACGGCACATTTCATGGCACAAGGCACCTAAGTTCTTGTTTGCCAAATGTGCTTCCAACTCTACGCACTCCTAGTCATATGGGAAATGCTATAAGGGACAGGTACGGATGAAGAGAACTGGGGTATTGGCAGTTTAGCAACAGGTTTTGTGCCTAGCCTAGTTGTCTTAATAGTAAATGTTGACCTGAACTCAGGCAATCTGATCAATTACATTTTTATAACTTGGATTCAGTCATCACCCAATCATGTTCTACCAGTTTTTATGGTTCGCAACTCTGGTTAAGCTATCTCAGGTCCTCACCAAACACCAGAATGCCATCTTTGGTAAGTTTGCACCTATTATGGTTTATTCATGAAACACTCTATTTACATAAATATTAGAACCCCAACTGAATATAGTCAATTTGTTATGCAAAATTACAACTATACAATTTACATCAATCAGCTTGAGATAATTGCTTGTCATAAAGATGAAACGATTTTATATGTGGTTAGAGTGGACTTAGTAGTTATAGAAAAAAGAAAGAGTAAAGATTAACCCAATACTTATAAAGGTCAAGGCAGGTCATCCTAACATGATAGACTTCTTGTGATCTTCAGTTTAGGAGCAAGCCTGTGCATATTAATAACTTCCATGTTTGATTTTCCTGAACCATTTAACAGAATCAGTGTCAAAATCAGCCATCCATGTCAGCCAGATTAGATTAGGATTCAGCACACCATCACTCCACCTCATTTTATAACCTAATTGTAAATTTTAATTTAGAAAAAGATCATGGGGATCTTTGCTTAGGTGACTTTGTAAGCCTACTTTGTGACTTAGGTAATTTATTAATCAATATCATCTGGTGATCATGAGAACTCATCAAAAGCAAACTATTTCCAAACAAAAGGAAATAACTATCGGCCTCAAAGTAGGCATGGACATTGATATATAAACCATTTAAAGAAGTGATCTATGATTATTGGTTTCTCTATAATGCTTCATTAGTGCTTATGTTGCTTCTACATTTGAAGTGAAACATATTTGTCACTAAGTGATAGTTGATTCAACATCCAGGATTATAGCTGATGAGACCATGATGCACATATCAGTTCATACAAACTGGTAATTAGAAAAAAATATTAAAAAAATACCCTTGTGTTCTAGTATCATGGCCAATTATCCACCTTTGTTGTTCAGTTCAAAAAATCAAAACACCAGACCAACTTGATTTACGGTTTCACTTTGGAAATTTTAAATAGTATATGAACTTGGTCAAGTAAAAATCATCCGAAATAGTTTTCAAGGATAGAGAAAGAAAAGAAAAACTACACCCACCACAGTACATATTGGTATATTATTGTGTTTGTTGCATGCACATTATATAACCCCATGAACACAGCCCAACAAATATCCATGAGTTATGTGATCACTTCACAATCCTGAATTATTCAACACGAAAAGTCCACTTATGCAATTGAGCAGGCATGCAAAAATAGTCATAATTTAGAGCACGAGGATATAGCGAGCTCCAAGTTGTGCTCAACATAAAAGGTTGCAATACAGACCATAATCAACGCATACCTCGAAAGCCCACGATATTTTGGAAATCCTCTCGAAAATGCACTGCTTTTTCTGTGAAAGAGAAAAATGATCATGTTAGAGAATGTTTTAAGATGATCTAGTTTTCCTCCAATTCCAGCCCTTTTAAGCGGGAGTTTGTCATCGAAACTACTGATGGCCTCTACTCATGCCAACTCATAAAAGAAAAACATGAAGAAGGATGCAAAGAAAAAGGGTGACAAAAGAATCCAAACACCAAATTGCTAAAGCTGTCCATGCCTTCTTAAAGACACGAGATAATCTTCCTTTGAAACCATCTGCATCTCTTCAAGATCTCTTGCATAATCCGTGACCTGCACAATATTAGAAAAGGCTGTGTGATTAAAGGAATAATTCTGAATAGGATCACCAAATAAGCTCAAGATTAGAAATGGTAAATAGGTAACTTTGGCATGTCAATGTCATCAAGTACCACAAAATCCCAATAGCCTGTCAAGAAAAGAATTCCACATGTAGAAAGCATTGCAACTGACCAGTATCCTAGCTTTAAAACCATATTTAGCTATGTGTCAAAAATTAGTTAAAAGCTCCTCACACAACTAAAGCTTCACATGCTCTCCCTGATCATAATAAGCTAATTTGTTGACAGAAACTAAACTAAATAGAAGTATCAAACCTCCTGGTTCAATATTCTTGGACAATTAGCATATAGATATACCATAATGTTCAACATGCACCAAACTCACATAGCAGCAAGATGTTACTGATTCAAATCTAAGCATCAATGGTACAATGGGAGACAGTATAATCTCTATATTTACCAAAAATCTATTTCACATATATTGAGCTTATAGTGCATCCATATTGTGTTAATACGTTTAACACAGAGGATTTCATAGTTAAAGTATAGACTTGTTTTAGACCTAGTCATGGACCAAATTATTGAAGATTTGTTTGGGTGACCATAAATCTCAAATGCTTAAGCTGTTAGGAAATGACTCAATATATTCTTTAACATCCCCTCTCAAAAGCAAGTAGGTTTAGGCTTGATGTGTGAACGAAATCATGTATGATGCAAGCTCAAATGATGAATGGGGACTTTCACAACTGTTTTTAATTAGACACTGGGAAAGAGACGGATTCGAACTCATGACCTACTATGATATCATGTTAAAATCAGTGATGATGAATCTAAGTAAACTAGTCAAGGTTAACATACATGCGATTTGACACCAGGTCAATATATAAATTTAAGCTTTTTCAATCTGTATCTCACACACATGAATATTTTCTAACACAAATAGCATTGTACCAATGTAATTCATTACCATGAGCACAAGTGACCTCATTTTTATTAACACATCATTAAAGGGAAACAAACTAAAGTTTTAGTTCATGTATTCAAATAATTCTCACAATTCCTTAAAACTCAAACTTCATTTGATTTTACAAATATACTTAGCTTGCATAACTTCATGTTCATGGATTTCCATTCCATATATAGCATGTTGCATGTCTTAGATTCAATTTGTATCAACACACTAGAAATACATCCATGCAATCAAATGCTATATTCATCCTAAATAGGCCAACAAGTCTATTTTAAATATTAGTTTTTACCAGGAAGCAATTGAAAATAACATAGTTAGAAAATGACAGCCCCTATACTTTAGCATACAATTCACTTTGATAATGTATGTGAACTTTTGTTTACATGTGTGCTAAGACATGGCATTGTTCATTGCATAGGCATGACACTTGTTAATGAATTGCATAGGCAATTCACCAATCATTTATAACAAAAACAAGTTCCACCAGAACTTGTTAACGATCTTCAAGCTACACGTTATAACTGAGTTACATCCACGAGGGGAGACCAATAAGTTGACCTTAAACTAAAGCAACAGCCAATAGCCATGTTACAGATCTATATAGTTCTCACGGGAAAATTAATAAGTGTCCCAGCACCCCAGTATTTTAAAGCAGCAAGATCATATGCCCTAGCAGCAGCTTCCTCATCGTCATAAGCACCTGAGAAGAATTAACATACAGGGAGAATTAACTAAATGAACTTCCAAAATGATGAAACAACAAGAAGGAAGATAGTTACTGATTACTGAAAAACCTGCTGCGTACCTAAATATACTGGAGATACAGTTCATGTGCCAACAAATTCCATGCAAATCAAAAAATTTTGAGTTAGCTGACAACAAGTAATAAGATGATATATTCATCCTTGCATTTTGATATATCACATTCATGGAAGACAAATATACGAAAGAAACCGTGCTTCAGAGGCACCATCTCTTGATCACCATTGTTGATGGAAAAAAAAGGATAACAATTGGGGTCTAATTTCAAAGTCGTACATTTTCCAAATATCTATTACAAGAATTGTCGCACTTACCTTGTTTTCCTTTCTTATTTTGGTTTTGGTTCCAAGTACTTTTATCCCAAAGATGAGCCTCATACCGACCTGTCCACCTATGCCTATTATTTGAGAAGGTAGAAAATGCAATGAGATAACTGAATTTGGGAAATTGAAAAGCAAACAAGAAAAAAATGGCAAAAATTGGATATAATACCATCATATAATCTACCCATATTTAAAAGTTTTGCAGTTTAAAGGAAAAGAATAATAACTACGACTTAAGGTGATGACAACGTGCAAAAGATATTAAATTAGTTCCAAGAAGATAGTTGAATCACAAAGCCAAAGAAGAACAGGAAACCTAAAATACCAATGATAAGTTTCAAATCTTAGTTTGCAAGACCGACATCAGAATCAGGATCAGCTACAGAGAAGAAAATCAGGACCAGAAAGATATAATCAAAAAATTAAAGATTCATAAAGGTAGCAACTAATTAGACGAATTCTAACAAAGACGACAATAGTATGTGGTAAAAAACTCTTTTGCCTTTATGCTCCATAAGGATATCTAATTTTAGAAAATATGAAACTGAAATATAAATAACAAAAGTTCATGCAAAAGATTTAAAATTTTATTTATAAAATATTAAAGTAATTATAAATTAATTGTAGTAAATAACTATTATATACTTGTCATACAAGAGACACAAAGCCTATCCACCTACAAATTTGAAGATCGTAGCAATGTCCACAATGAAGGTGTAGGGTAATACAAACACAAACAAAGAAGAATCCTTAGTTGAAGGGAGCACCCACATAGTTTGAGTTTATATCCAAATCTCATGATTAGCTTGGTAGTATATTGGAAAGAGACTTGAAAGATAACAAAAGTTTGTTTTTCCTAGCATACAAATCCCAAATCTAATGCAAGTTGGCATGATTTAGAAGATTCCAGATCCTAACCCAAGTACAGGATTTCTTTACAACACGAATCAAGGAATTACGCTCCAGAATACTGTATTTCAACCATACGTTACGTTTACCAAGGAATTCTTCTTACTATTTAATTTCCCACAGAATGTGATTCTTCATGCATATTATAGTTTTAGTTCGTGGATCTTTCATCACATTTAGGGTCTAAAAGAGACAGACAAGGAAAACATGCATTAAGCCAAAACCGTTCTCGAGCATTTGAACAAACACATGAAGCACGTCCCAGTTCTCCCGAACCAAAAGAAGTGAACCGGCATCAGTATGGCCTACGCATAAAGGGCCGATCCGAGGAAACGCAGGGGCCACCCTATACATCTACCTGGTGACTCCTCGGTAGATGGAACTCCTCTTGCCGGCGGCACAAGGTGGCATCCGGCTGATCCGCTCCTTGGCGGTGCACACCCTCTCCTTCCTGGCCTTCTTCTGCTCCAGGCGCGGCGGATCGCTCTCCCTCCGGCCTTCCGACGGCGCTTCGCCGCCTCCCACCGCCACCGCCTCCACCTTGGGGATCCCAGGATCGGTGGCCATCGAAGAGCCCCTCAGGAGCTGAGCGATTGAGAAGAGACGGAAAGATCCTCTCGCTCTCCGCAGCCTTTGGATTCAAATGGAGAGCCCGCCCGCCGGAGAGTAAGCGCTTGGGTCGGAGAGGAAAAGAAAACAAAGAAAAGAAAAAGGAGAAAACGATACTAAATAACGCACCGACAATCTGACGTGCTTCACCTTGTCCAAGAGGCGGTTCCGCACGGGTCCCAGTAATCTACCCATTCATCGCATGAGTACGGTTATGGGGTAGTAATGTAAGGGTAGCGGAGGTATCGCTCGAGGAAGCTGCGGGAAGGGGAAGGACGCACGGGGAAGCAGTGGGACCCAGGCGGCAGGTTTCATGTGGGTTGCATCAGGGAAGGGAAGGGAAGCGGAGGGGAATCCGAGGCTGGCGGCCCGAAAACCGAATCCGAGAGAGAAGAACGGGGAAGCTCCGGATCTGCTTCCGTTTTCGACCCAGCAGACAGCATTTCCGCGACACAAGTCCAAGGGGTGCCGTGAGACCCACAGGCGTTTGTGGGAGCTGGCTTGGTTTTTATTAATGTCGCCAATTTCGGACGGAACACGAATCCTCCACCGTGCCGACATATACATTCCAAACCATGATCCGACACCACCATCGTGCTCCGAGATGCGTGCAGTAACCGGGAATAATCCCTTTAATATTCGCGCCTGAACCCACTTGCCTTCTTATGTCAGCAAGGTTCGATCACTCTCAATGTCCCGAATCCAACCAAGTTCCAGTGTGGTAAATGACGGATCCCAAATTGGACCCACCAGTTGAATTATAATGCTTGATTTCGTCTAATTGACTTCTAGCGTAGTACTGATCCATGAGTGTGTGTTTCCGGCTTCTCGGTGTATGCATTCACTGGTGATCAATACTTCCATTGGCTCAAAACGAGGAGTTCGGACAGGGCAAGAATTATGTTCCATTTATAAAGTATAATCATCGATTATGATTAAATTATTTGATTTTTGAGCATACGATGAATTTGATGGAAATAAGCACGATTGTTCCAAATTCAATAAAGCATTCCTTTGTCGAATCATCAATACTTTGACCTACAAGCATCACAATAATAAATATTAAAAGAATAATTTTAAATTATTATAAAAAATTATTGAATTATTTTCTAACAATTTAAAGGTATATTTCGAACACATTTGAAATGTACCTTCATCTCAAATGTGTATTGAGAGTCCAATACACATTTCAAATGTGCATTGGTGTTTAGTAATTTTTTTTCAAATCGTATTAGATCTGAATACTGCATTTCAGCATTTGTATGATATTAATATAATTTTTAAATTTTGAAAACTTTATCTAAAATTATAAGATCGTCAAAAGAATTTAGCAAGAAATCAATATGATTTATATTTTTTATAAGATAAAATTTTATATATTGGGTTTTAAAGATTATTTTATATTTTATTTATATGATTATATTTCTATTTATTATAGATTTGGGTTATACAGTTTTTTATAAGATTATCTTTATTTATTTATTTACTTATTTAATTTAAATATATATATATTAAAAATATTAGAGGGATAAATTTATCATAAAATATTGAATAGATTTTTGAAATATAATTTTACCAAACAACACTTCAATGCATATTTAAAATATAATTTTCATCTTTTGTTTACCAAACACTAGAAATATTTTGCACATTCACGAAAATCCCTCTCTTCAACTTACTATTAAAATAAAAATATATTTTGCCAAAGTATTTAAAATTTTGGCAATAGATAAGGAGTTTTAAGGCATGGACAGAATAAGTTGGAGTGCTCTCTTCCGAGAGGAGAGGAGACAAAATATTTTTATTTTGACTTTACTTAGAAGTAAATGTCTTTACTTTTTAGGTCATTCATATATATCTATGGATATATTTGGGAATATATTTAAAATGTACAATGAGAGTTTAATACATATTTTCAATATGAATTGATATTTGATAAAATTTTAAATTATATTCGGCTTGAATATTATATTAAAAATACTCAAATGCTAATGCTACTTTAGAGTAACATTAGCATTTGCAAAATATTAATGTAATTTTTAAAATTTTAAAAGTATCCTAAGACTTTATCTAAAATTATAAGATTGTCAAAATAATTTAGTAAAAAATAATATGATTTATATTTTCTATAAGATAAAAAATATTTGCTTTTAAAGATTATTTTCATATATATATATATATATCATATTTATTATTTATTATGTATTTGGGTCATACGAAATATTTAGGGGTTTATATACATTCAATTTTTATTTTTATTTATTTACTTATTTTCTTAAATAATATATTTTAACCTAAAAATGCCCTAATAATGAGGTTTTATTTATTAGTGCCCCTTTCTTACTAGGGGCACCCTTTTTATTTAAAATTTTAAAAGTGCTCTTCTAATCAGTTTGATCCTTTATATTGATCTGATTAGTCTGATTCAAATGTGACCGACCCAATAGCTGGTTCGATCCAATTTAGCTCTCAATCTTAATCAAATTGATTTAAGTCAAATCTTTTAAAATAGATCGAATTAGATTATATATCGGGTTAGGTTTAAATCAAAAGACAAGAAAGGTGGAAAGATGACAATTACACCGAACGAGTATAATCCTACTGTAGCAGTGGCGATGAGCGATCCTCTCCTCTCTTGAGATGAATGACAATAACATTATCCCCTCTCCTGTAATGACATCCTTCCCTCTTCAACAATGATGATCAGTGTAAACTGCCTATCCACAGCAATATCCTTTGGTCCTCTTTGACAACCAATGACGGTGGCATATGTTACAGTTTCATTAGTAGCATTAGCAAGTGATGATGACCTCATCTCCTCTCTAGCGATGACAACCTTATCACCTCTCTTACTATGAATAATGTGATCCTTTTATCGACAATGACATCACATCACCAACTTTCAAAAATAAGGTTTAGAAAAGAATTTAGTTTTTTATAATGTTGATAATGTCTTCTTCGAAACTTTATAACATTGAAAAATTATGATACAAACATATATTTGAAATTATTTAAATTATTTTATTTTACTTGTTGATGTCATTATAAATGAGTATGCAAATAAAAAGATAGGTAAACATAAATGCCAAAACATTATTTTTGGATGAACAATAACTTAGGATATAATACCTTTAGAAACAACATGATAGCCATAAAAACAATAATGAGTTGAATAACGAAAACAAAAGAGTCAAGGCTAATGTACCATGAAAAAAAATTCATATTTCACCACCTATTGACTCTAAAATCAGAAGAAAAAAAATTAATACAAAATATATTAAAAAATGTTATTATAGTTTTGGAGATAATTAAAGATATTTACACTTAAAGACTTAAGTTATACTCGAGTTACACTTGATTTATACTAGATCACATATTCAATTTAGAAATCATCTATTTCACTAATTAATGACTCAAAAATAAAACAAATAAAAAAATGATATCAAATATATTATTATTCTTTTGGAGAAGTTTAGGTAGGTTTGGAGTTTTAATATTTATACTTTAGTTACATTTGAGTTACACTCGCATTATATTCGATAATAGATTCAATATATAAATCTCTTCTTTCAATATATAATGATCCTAAAATTAAGTAAAACTATAAAAAGTGATACTAAACATGTTATAATCATATTAGTATAATCTTCAAGAAGTTTGGATAGCTTTTGGGATAATTCTTCTATTTATACTTATATAATATTAAGGATACATTCGAGTTATACTTGATCATACACTTCGATTTTAGTTCATTTAGTTAGATATATTGCTTGATTAGAATATAAGGGTGTTGAACTTTCTAATATGTTATGTGATATGTCTATGTTTGAATTTATCTTTCCTTTTTATGTTAAAATAATAGTAAATCATAAATATATTCTCATAGTAATCCAATCAAATAATATATAAATATTATTAAAAAATATTAGAAAGCCCTTTAGACAATTGACTATCTATTTCAAACATTGGTATAAGCATTAATCATAACATTGGTGAAGAGACAAACTAGCTTCTTCAGCTTTTCTTGACACTAAACTCCTGTCTCTAAAGAAAACCCTATAAGGTTTTTCCTTTCTTCATTTGTTATCCTCCCTCTTCTTCTTCTTCCACTACTATGCTTATGCTCCTCTTCATTGGTATCCCCTACTATTTCTCAATCATCTAGTAATAATAAAAGAAGAAGAAGATCGAGGATGGCAAATGATAAAAGGAAGAGCCTTGTAGGGTTTCATTTCGAGACAGGAATTTGGTATCAAGAAAAGCTAAAGAAGCTACTTTGCCTCTTCACCCTTGTCTCTTTCGATTCATATTGAACCATCTTTATTCTTCTAAAGAAAATCGTCTAGAGATTTTTGTTGATTTTGATTGTTCTAACTATTTCTTTACTATCTTTTAGGTCAAAATCTTATTGCTAGTCAAAGTTTTGATCTTTTTGAACTAAGATTTTCTTTAATGAAAATGTTTATGATATATTCGAATCTTATTATTTCTTAACCTTTGTTTTTTTTTATGCTAAAAATATAGTTTTAAGCCATTTAGTGGGGCATCCTCGAAGGGTTCTTTTTTTTGTGTCAGTACTTATTTTTTTTATGACATTAAGAGAAAATCTATTAGAAATATATTTATAATAAAAAAAGTATTTATGTTAAAGAATAAAATATGAAATGTCTTAGATTTGAGAAAAGAGATGTATACCTTTATTTAAGATGCTTATATCAAATAGAAATGCATCAATGTTGATGTTGTCTCTCATCTAAGGAGTTAGTCTTTTTTGTCTCTCATTCTTATTTAAGACCAATCATAGATTGTTCATAAAATATAAAAAAACTATATCTATTTATAGATTAAAGGAGGGAGAATCTAGAAAAAGAATCTTGGATATCCCTTCTATCAAGATCAATAACTAAGATCTAAATATACACAAATATTACATTTAAATCTTTAATTAAAGTCCAATCATTATCTTTAATATATCTTACCAATTAAGTTATAACCCATATATATGATTGATATTCTCTCACTTATCTCATAAAACCAAAGAGTCAAAATCATAATAACAAAATAAAATTTTATTTTTAAAATAATTTTGCTTGATTAAATTCTAAGTTTTGAAAAATAATTTTATGTGCATGATCTTAGAAAACATGTTGATAGTACTAGTTATAGGTGTCGTACAATCCAATCACATGAGTGATGACAAGTGTGACACATAGCACATTCTTTTTTCATATATTATTATGACTTTTTTTATTTTATATTAGATGATGAATATATTGTAATATTCTTGAATCTATGCAATGAGAATTAGATTATGATAATATCATGATAATGAGACTAATTAGCCTATAAACACAGACTATAAATATTTCTGATTATAGGTTACTCGAGAGAGACATCGAGATAACCGGACTAATTGGTATACTATATACGCATCTATATGATGGAGGTAATTGGTCTCATAGCTACTTGAGTGGGGACACTAGGGAATATAATGCAGGTGCTCATTAGAGAATGAATTTACTAAATGAACTACTTATGGAATGTTGATTGGTTAATGATATCTCATCGTTATATAGTAATTTCATAATCTCAATTGTGCGTTTGGTCCTTAGACATGAGATGCCAAGGATGCCCTATATGAGTACCCTAATCTTTGATACCAAACTTATAGATTTGAATGTTTCAGATCTAGTACAACCAGTCATCGAAAGTGGTAGCTAACTTTACAAGAGTAATTGAGTGTTAATATAGGATCAACCACTCTCGGTTTCATGAGAGGAATATCTCATATATTTTCACTTATACAAATCCCTAGCAAGGGTCGGTCGGATCATGATGAATCCAATAAGTATAAGATTTAGATTGAGAGAGAATGAGTTTTCTTTGATAATCCGATTAGAGTGAGATTCGGATAAAGTTCGTATGGGCTTGACAGTGTCATGCCCAATATATAATTTCTAGGATATTAGATAGATTATGGACTATAGATATATGATAACTAAGGACAGATAAGTTTAGTGGATTAGATCCCCATGTATCAGATGTGAACTATGACGTTATGGCCTAGTACATCCATAGCCGATGAGTTAAGTGAATTATTATAAGGATAATAATTCACTGAGTTATAAGATATTCTAACAGATGTAACTCACAGTTAGCTCGATATTGAGCTTAGAGAGTAGTTATATACATATGATAGATGACGCGATGAATAGATAATTAGATATGTGATATCCAATAAGTCCTTATTTTATTAGATCTATTGGGTAAAACTTAATAAAAGCTTAAAGTGGATATTTGGACCAATTTTTATTAAGCTAGGGATAATTGGGTAGAGATCCAATATCCAATATGCCAAGGTAATTGGATGAAGATCCAATACCTAATAGGGCAGGATCCATTAGAGTTAAGTTAAGAGATCTCTCTATAAATAGGAGAGCGCCAAAGGGTTAGAGGCTAGACTCCTTTGGCTGCCCATCTCCAATTCTCCTCCCACCCTTTCCTCCCTTGCCATCAGCCCTATTTGGGGCATGAGAATAGCAAGAAGGGTCTGCCCCTTCTTGTTTTTGCTATTGCATGATGGTGCGTGAAGGCGAGGAAAGAACGCTTCGTGAGAGAATGTGCGTCACCGTTTCATCCATCATGTGGAACACTGCTAGAGAGGAGTTTGCAATAACTCTTTCATCTACAAACTGTGATCTACATATTAAGAATATACGATCTCCCTTAGATAAGAATGTTTCACATGTGTTATGCAATTTTCGGTTTTATGAGTTTTTTGCTCTCGATCTTCGTACAATAATCTGATATGATTCTTTTAGGAAATTAATTTTTTTTTGCTACGCATGTGATGCTCTCTGTAATTTTCCAACAAATAGATCTAACAAATACTATAATATTACATTAAGTTAGATTATCAATGCGAATCATATTAATTATATATCATTTATGTCATACTTTCTTCTATGTGGTATAACACTGTTAGTCCTCTCCAATGTAATCCATAATAATCCCTATAATTTATATTGTTAGGATAATCCTATTATTATGTACAAACATAATATATGCATATATAAATAACAAATAAAATAGTAAAAAAAATAACTATTACTTGCACAAGCAATAGTGTCAATTATAATACAACTTACACATGCATCACAATACATTTTATAAGCTCATCACAAGACCCAATTTAAGAACATGTTCTTTTATATACTTTAAAGTGGTGCTTATATTCACAATTGACATATATTGATTTAGGACTCTTTTCTAACAATTAAAAACTTTATCTCAATATACTTAGAATGAATTAGGTATTTGTCATTCTTAGAGAATAAAACTACTATAGTGTTATCATAATATATCTTCAATAACCTAGTAATTAAGTCGACAATATTAAGTTCCAAGATGAAATTTCGCAGCTTAATCAGTTGTATCAAAGCACACAACGAATTCAACTTTCTTTGTCAACAATGCAATAATAGATTACTTAACACTTTTTCAAGAAATCACATTGCCAACTAGTAGAAATATATACTATAAAGTAGACTTCCTAGTGTTGAGGCAATTAGTAAAATTAGTATTTAAATATCCTATTACTTTTAACTGACTCGATCTTTTGTAAGTGAGTATATGATCATTCATACCTTGTAGATATCTTATAGTTTGTTTTGTAACTTTCTAATGCTCAACTCCTGGGTTACTCGAGTGTCTACCTAATATTACAATAGTAAAACTAATAATTGGTCCAATACAAGTTTGAGCATATAATAGATTTTTAATTACATATACATACTAAATATATTTTATCCGATTCATTTCCAAGTTATTTTGAGGACACACCTTTGGTCATAGGTGTATCATTCACTTAGGAAACTTGTATATTGAATCTCTCTAAGACTCGATCAATATATCCTTTTTGAGATGGTCTTAGTAATCCTTGAGATCAATATCTAATGATCGTCATACCAATAATATAAGTTACCTCATTCATATCAATTATTCAAAAATTCTTTATGAGAATTTTTTTAGTTTCGCGGAGCAAACCAAGATCATTATTAGTAAGTAGGATATCATCCACATATAAGATTGAAATAATAAATTTACTCCCATTGACCTTCAAATATATGCATTGATAAATGTGTGTTCATTAAATTTAAAAGAAGTAATGATATAGTAAAATTTTATATACTATTGTCTAAAAGCTTGTTTAAGATTATAAATAAATTTCTTAAGCCTGTAAATCATTTTTTTTATTTTTTACAAATTATTCAAGTTGTTTCATATAAATTTTTCATCTAATTTTTATTAAAAAAATTATTTTCACATCCATCTATTGTAACTTAAGATCATAATAAGCTATTAAGGACATGATGATTTTTAATGAATCCTTTCAAAAACTAGAGAAAAAATATCATTATAATAAATATCTTTTTTTTGTGTAAATCTTTGGTCACAAGTTTAACTTATATTATATTGTCCTAGTTAAGTTTTAAGACCTATTTATAATCCACTCTTTTATAATTATTGAGTAGTTTGATGAGTTCTTGGACACTATTTCAATCTATTGATATAATCTCTTTTTTCATGACATCATACTATTTTAAAGAAATATTACTTCCTAAAGCATGTGAAAAGGTCCTTTCAAATTCTTGTAGATATATCATATAATCAATAAAAATGATACAACTTTTTTATTTTTGAGATCTTTTTAAAGGTACAAATTGTGATTGTTTTATAAATTAGTTAATAGTAATATCTTCATTATGTGAATGTTCATCAATATTATTATGTTGTTCATTTTTCAAAATTTGTTTTGTAATTTAAGGAATGATAAAACCTCTTGAACAAGAAATGATAAAGGAGTATCAACTTGTATCTCACTAATATCAAATCTTCTAGATTTTCACTCCCACTAGATTTGTCATTTTTTTAAAATTTTATATTAACATACTCAACTATTTTTTTTCTGTAGTTAGGATAAAAAAATTTGTACTCCTTAGATTTTTTATATAAACAATGAAATGTTAGAAATAGTTCTTGTTCTAACTTCTTTTCATTTGGGTTAAAAACTTTTGCCTATGCTAAATAACTATAAAATGTAAATGTTTTAAACTAAATTTTCTATCCGTCCATAACTTGAATATACATAGTAGTTTTTAGAGCTTCATTCCACATTGAGTTAGGTTTAGAATAAAAACTCATTATGCTCTTAACTATATCTATAATGGTATGATTGTATCTTTTAGCAATACTATTCTCATATGGCACTCCCGGTAATAAATACTGAGTATAAATACCTCTCTTTTCTAAGAATTTAACCAATGAAACAAGACTCAATTCATCATATGACCTTACGATTTTAATTTTTTTTATCTAATTGTCTCTCAATTTCACATATGTATAAATCAAGCATGTCAACAATATGAGACATTTTATGTATCAGATATACATATTCGTATCTTAAAAAATTATTAATAAATATGATGAAATATCTTTCTTAGTTTACTTTTCATTAATATGTAATTTATACACACATCAAAATTAATGAAGTCTAGATTTTTTAAAATTTTATCTTTCACTAATATTTTGATCATTTCTTTGGAGATATATCCCAAACACCTATCACAAGGTTGATGAATTTTTATTAATGAAACTATATTTCGTTACAACATCTAATTATAGGGTTGTCAAATTTTCACAAACTCAGGATTTAAATTAATTTTATATAAATTATCACATAGAATTCTAAATATATTTTTTATTAAATCACAAAATATATTAATTTTCCTAGAATCAAGAGAAAGAATATATTCTAATTTATCCAATAAACATCTATGTCACAAGATGGAGGAATCTTTATTAATGAACTATGTTTCGTTATAACATCCAATTGTAGAGTTGTCAAATTTTTTTAGACTTATGAGTCAAATTAACTCTATACAAAGTATCATATTGAATTCAAAATATATTTTTTATTAAATCATAAAACATATTAAGATTTTTATAGTCAAGATAAAGAGTATATTCAAATTTATCCAATTTATAAATAGAAACTAAATCTATAAAAATTAAAAGAACACAGAAAGTAATCTTCAAGACCCATCAAGTGATTTGTCTCAAGGTGCAAGTAATAAGTTTCTATTCCTATCACATCCACTTTGAGACAATTCTGTATAATAATAAAATTTTCATATTCTTTTGGTTTTTGGATTGGAAAAAATAAGTTATTAGTAGCATAGGTTGAAATACCAAAATCTATCTACTAAGTATTAAAAGAGACTTCAGTAATATTTGATTCAAAACATACCAAGGTAAATGTTTTATCTCATTTTTTGAATCAAGTCTTATGTTTATTAAAGTCCTTATTCATATGTCCTTTCTCTTTTTCCTTGAGCATAAGCAGAATTTTCAAACCTAAACTTCTTAGGTGGATAACACTTCATCTTTCCTTTCTTATTACTAAGTCCTTGAGAAATAATGAGAACATCATGAATCTTAATTTCTCCTACACACATACCGACCAGCTCATTCAAATTTTATTTATTTTTATTTATATTATAATCGATCTTGAATAGTTTAAAGTATGAAGGAAGTTAATTAAGAATGAATTGCATGAGAAAAGATTCATTAATATTCATGCCTAAGATATCGAGTTTAGCAGCTTTATCAATCATATAGATGATATAATCTTTAATCTGAGCTAATTATTGTAGTTAGCTACATTTAATATCACAATCCCTATAATTTAAAAAGTTACGTTGACATATCTATAGTTATGAAAGTGAAACATCTATTCATTTACTCTAACACTATCTGTTTTACCAACAGAAATATGAAAATAAAAGATAAAAAGATAATTTTAACATTTTAGTTAGTGACGACAGACTTGGATGAGAAGAATGATGATGAGAGGTGAGGGCCGCTTTGCATTTGTATTGATGTCGATACAGATACAAAGCAGCAAAAGGGTTACTCGGCAACTACGTCAATAACAAGTACCATGGTGTACTTAGCATTGAATTCCAAGACCCACATTTTTCTACCACTATCAGATACATTTGCCAAGAGCTTGACAACTACTCGCTTTCCAGAGCTTTCCTTCCCGGTCGATGATAATCGTGATGAATATAACTCTTTTGATTGACCTCCCACTCCCCTTTTCATGCCCATGTCGAAACTGACATGGCAGCGGGGGGAGCGGTAGGAGCTCTGGCGATCCCAGCTTCAGGTTGAGTAGTCTATCCAATGAGTCAATAATAAAGCGGCTACCACTATCAACGTCGACGTCGACATAGATGTAGAGTGACATAGCTTGGCAACTGCATCAATGTCACTCTACATCTGTATCAGCGTTGATGCAGATGCCAAGCGGTCCTTTCATCACTTAGCGACTACATCGACATCGACACAGATGTTGGTGGCTACCGTGACATCTATGGTGAATATGGTAGTCACCTTACCATTAACCCATTAGGTGGTTCGCTCGACCCGAAACTAGGGTCGCTAGAGCTCCTATCGCTCCCCCACTATTGCGTTAGTTTCAGCATGAGTATGAAAAAGGGGAGATGTGGGGCTCATCGAAGGAGAAGCTCTATTTACCGTGGTTATCGCCGACTAGAAAGGGGAGATCTAAAAGGCTGGTAGGTGAGCGATTGTTGAGCTCCCGACCGACATATCTAACGATGGTAGAAAAATGTGGGTCGTAGAATTTGACGTTGAGAACATTATTATACCCATTATCGATGTAGTTATTGAGCGATCCTTTCATCACTTTACATCTACGTCGACATCGATGTAGATATAGAGTGGCTCTACATCTACGTCATTATACCCATCATCGAAGGAGAAGCTCTATTTACCGTGGTTATCGTCGACTAGAAAGGGGAGATCTAAAAGGCTGGTAGGTGAGCGATTGTTGAGCTCCCGACCGACATATCTAACGATGGTAGAAAAATGTGGGTCGTAGAATTTGACGTTGAGAACATTATTATACCCATTATCGATGTAGTTATTGAGCGATCCTTTCATCACTTTGCATCTACGTTGTCATCGATGTAGATATAGAGTAGCTCTCTCACCTCTCACCATCGCTCTCCTAATCCATAATCACCCATGGCTCTTAATGGTGACATCATCCGCCACCACCAATTAAAATATTAAAATTATTTTTTTATCATTTATTTTATATTTTCGTTAGTAAAATCGATGATATTATTATAAATAAATATATATGTTTCACTTTCATAACTATAAGGATACCAATTAACTTTTTAAAGTATAGAAACCGAGATGCTAAAGATATATAACTATAAGAGATAATATGTAATTAGTCTCTTTAACCCTTTAGTACCATCACATTGAATTGAAGTCGATTCTTTCGTTACAGTACCAAATAATAATTTATTAGTAGTATTGAAATATTTTTCAATAGCTCTTAAGTGTCCAATTGTGCTATTTATTAGTGGTAACGAGGTCATGATATTATTTGCAATTATTATTAGGTAATGCAATTGGATTACTTGCAATCATTAGGTAATGCAAGGTCAAGATCTAATACTCTTAATGTAAACTATATATGCTCAAGTCATTTAAAATAATTTAATCCATAAATAACAAGGATATTAGATGCTTGAGTATATAAAAAAATAAAAATCACTAAAATTATAAAATAAAAATAATATTAATATTTTGAGTTATTATATTATGATGAACTATTGATATCATCTATATTTCTCCCTTAGATAAAATATTGATATATATAGTATCCACTCAAACATAATAATTATGGTATTAATAGTATTATCCTTTCCCGTCATAAAATTAATTGAAAAAGACTATTCTTTCATATTATATATATTTTTTAATTATGGTACTATTTGTGAATATTATTTCTTAATATCATTTATGATTAATTTTTAATATAATTTTATAAATTTATTAATCTAAGTCACATTGGTGATTAAAATATCAATACAAATATAAAATAAATAATAAATTATTTATTATAATTTACATTCCATAAATTTATCACCCTAGAACATTTTGGTGATTATTAGTCAAATAAAGCTTAAGAATATAAATTATAAATACATTTACTTAATTTTTCTTTATTGGTGTAAAATTTATTCAATAAAACAACACAATAATAATTGAGCATAAATTTCAATAAACACAATTAGGTAATAGCAATAGCTAAGAATAAACATAATACTTTCATGTGAAAATAAATAATATTTTATATTTTTTATGCTTATATATTTAATAGCCACATAAATATTTAAAAATGATACTTAAAATTTTTAAATAACATAAGGAATTAAATTTGGATAATAATAAATTATATCACATTAATAATAATAAAATAACTATAATTTATTTTTCTTTAATTCTAAGAAAATTATTTATCAGATTTTTATGGCATAATTTTGTTATCATTAATGAATTATGGCTGTTGGAAGAATAATAGTAAATCTAAAGGGTAAAATGGAATGGAGGACATAGGTCAAAAATAGACAATTTCATAAGAGTAAAACTGATGTTTTGGCAATTAAAAATATTTGATTTTGGAACAAAAAAACTCCAAAAAAATATTGACTGAAATTAATAGAATTTAAAAAGATAAAATTGATTTTTAAGGAGTGGAAGATATAAACCCTTATATCGAGTCTTACGGTAGTTCTATGTCGGCCAAAACCATGAAGGAAACTCTAGCCTCGACCAGCCTGCTCATTGTTGGCCACTGTCACTGAAATACCACCACTGCGACTAAGCAATCACTATTGAGATCCCTATTATTTAACGGTGATCTGTCATGCAGTCTCTTTCCCGATGAGCATATCTATGCATGTCTTCAACTGGGCTGCCTTCAATTGTTGTTAGAACTATCACATGTCAGTGTGCGCATCGCCACCCAGTACTGGGCTGCCTTTGTCAACAGTGTCGACTACACCATAGTAGCATCGTCACACCCAATAGTGGATATAGTTGGTCATTGACAAATTACCATACCTTGGGCTAATTATATATTGCCCCCTATATTTCGATCTTTTTAACATCATGATATTTGTATTTAAAAAATTTATATTAATTTTTTTATAATTTTAAAAGTGAAATAAATAATCTCATTTGTTCTAACGTATAGAAAATACATACCACGTGTTGAATCAATATAAAAGTAATTGGTAAAAAGATAATTTCAATCATGGTTCGTATTATCGATCCGTATCGATGTACCGACTAACTATCGATATGGAATGTATCAAACTATACTAAGCATATCGATACATGATACACTGGAATGTATCAATGTATCGTCCGTATTAATCTTTTGTTTGACCGATACATATCACCCGTATTGAGTAGTACATTTCAGTATATTAAATTTTTGATTTCGACATCCTTTTTATTTTTAGCATATGAGATATTGAAATTATCTTTTTACCGACAAAGGTACTAGAAAAAAAAAAATTAAAATTATCTTGATGCTTATCACTTTCGTGTCAATCTAACACGTGGTTTTATGGATTATATTTTCTATTAATATAACTGACAGAATTATGACAAATAAGATTATTTATTTATTTTTTTAATTATAAAAATTTTACTGTAAATTTTTTAAATACATACTAATAGGATCCAATAATTAACCCCACATCTCCGACGAAAACATGCTCCTGTCTATGGTAGCGCCGACAGTTTCCCTCAGTAAATATCTGCACCGTTGGATGATGTGCTTAAAAAATTCGAGATGAAGGGTGGGGATCAAACATTAACGGCACTGCCCTACCTATTTGAATTCAAACGTTCCTCTTTCTCTCCCTTCATCTTTCTTTATAACGTTGCGATTTCCGTTCTCCCCTTCTTCTTCCCTCTAAACCCCTTCTCGCTGTTATCCCCTCCTATCTTTCTTCTTTCCTCTAAACCCAAGCCCTGCGCTTGCGCTCCTCTTATCCCCTCCTATTTCTCTGGTAGTAGTAATAGTAGAAGATGGCGGATGGCAGACGAACAAAGGAAGAGCCTTGTAGGGTTTCCTTTCGAGACGGCCGTTTGGCGTCAAGAAAAGCTGAAGAATCTGGTTTACCTTTTCACCCTCCCCCTTTCCATTCTTATTCGTTGAACCATCTTTGTTTTTCTAAAGAAAACCGTGGAGGTTTTCGTTGATTCTGACGCTTCTTGATCCCGAAGCCTCTTCGTTACTGTATTTTGATGGAAATCTTGTTGCTAGCCAGGGTTTTGATCTTTCTGCGCTGTATGCTTGGGTTTCTTTGTGAGATTTTCTCTGTATTGATGAAATCTTTTATGGTATTTTTGGATCTTTTTATTTCTATTCCTCTCATTTCTTTTGGTTCATGCTAAAGATCCGATTTCTCCGAGGATTTTTTTAAGGCAGTATTGCGTTGCTATTATTCTTGGGACATTGAGAGGAAATCTTGCCATCCTCTTCGCAAGATTTCTCTGTATTGCGTTGCTGTTTTGCTAAAGATTTCTGTGTCTTGCGATCCTCTTCGCTGTTAGCCCCTTCTATCGTTCTTCTTTCCTCTAAACCCAAGCCCTGCGCTTGCGCTCCTCTTATCCCCTCCTATTTCTCTGGTAGTAGTAAAAGCAGAAGATGGAGGATGACAGACGAACAAAGGACTTGTAGGGTTTCCTTTCGAGACGGCCGTTTGGCGTCAAGAAAAGCTGAAGAATCTGGTTTACCTTTTCACCCTCCCCCTTTCCATTCTTATTCGTTGAACCATCTTTGTTCTTCTAAAGAAAACCGTGGAGGTTTCGTTGATTCTGACGGTTCTTGATCCTGAAGCCTCTCTTCTGATTGTTTCTTTACTGTATTTTGATGGAAATCTTGTTGTTAGCCAGGGTTTTGATCTTTCTGCGCCGTATGCTTGGGTTTCTTTGTGAGATTTTCGCTGTCTTGATGAAATCTTTTATGGTAATTTTGGATCTTTTTTATTTCTTTTCCTCTGATTTCTTTTGGTTCATGCTAAAGATCCGATTTCTCCAAAGGGTTTTTTTAGTCAGTATTGCGTTGCTATTATTCTTGGGACATTGAGAGGAAATCTTGATCCAATTTTGTAGCTTTGAGGCGATCAGAAGCTGCCAGTTGGCTCGAGAGCATCGTCGGACCTCTTGGATTGCCTCCGCAGCCCACTGAGAAGGAGTTCGTTTCCTGCTTGAGGAGTGGCATCGTCCTATGCAATGCCATCAACAGGATCCAGCCTGGTGCTGTTCCGAAGGTACTGTTGTCACCCGATTTTGGTCCCTCTCATGATTGTGACATCCGATTTGTTTTTACTATTATCTGACTTGCTCTTTCTTCATGATGAATTGTGAAGGTTGTTGCTAGTCAATCGGTTGGCACTGCCTGGGACATCCAACCTTTACCTGCCTATCAGTACTTTGAGAACGTTCGCAACTTCCTAGTTGCTGTGGAGGATCTCAAGCTTCCCAGCTTCGAGGCTTCAGATCTTGAAAGGGTTAGAGTCAATAATTTATGGACACAAAATTACTTTCTTTGTTCCGTTTTTCTTTTCTTTGAATAACAATATTTTTCTTGGAACAGGACACTGTGGAAGCCGGTTCAGCAGTCAAAATTGTGGATTGCATCCTTGCCTTGAAAAATTTTCATGAACTCCAGCAATCTAATGGAGAGAATGGACCCTGGAAACATGTCAAATCTCCAATGGTTCCACGGTCTTTTGGTCAATTGAGGTCGCCCATTTTCTCTTCGGGATCAGTCAACGCTAGATGCTTAGACATGTCAGCAACTGCTGAGAAACCACAACTAGTGAAGAACATGGATCAATGTAAACAAGGTAAGTTTTGTCTCCTAGAACTTTAATTATCTATGGTGTCACTGTAGACTGTAGCTTCTGGAGGTTTTCCATCATGAGAAGTGTATTTTATTCATATTAGGCCAATGGGTACTTGTCTACTACGTTTTCTGAGAGTACTTCTCCATTGTTGGTAATTTCTCATTTGTTTAAATGCAGTGGATTCCCTTGTATCAATGCTTTCAGATTTGATGTTTAATTCAAAGGAGAACATTGATCAAAGCCTTATAGAGTCATGGAATAAAGAAAAAACAGTAATACTTCTTGTCTCTCAACTTATCATTTGACGTAGTGGTTACACGAGATATGCCTACATTTCATCTGAAAACACTTTTCTTGTTGCAGGATCATGTCAACCTATTTAGCAAGATCATGTCAAGTTGTTTGGAAGGACAGCAGGTACGTAATGTGATGCTAAACCTATTGTAGCAGTAATTTATAGCAAAAAAATCCTTCCATTATGACATGAGTCTGAATTTATAGCAAAACCAAAGTTGTGTAGAATTTTACTGCATTTATGAAACTGAGAAAATAAGAGGTGCAAAGACCTAAGAATAATGGCATTAGTTTAACAACTCTGGATGCCAGTCAACACATACTTCTAGTTTCCAGTTTTACCGTATTTCTCCCAGCTTCATCAGGCAA
>LVTN01000158.1:188581-223015 GCA_001649415.1 Musa itinerans
CGGTATAAACTGGAAGAACAAGAGAAGGAATTAATGGTAAACATGTGCTTTGTGCTCTTATAAATCAAGATGTTGGATGCTTTTATCTGTCACATGTAGTAAAAGTTGCATATTCATTTATTTTATCATATTTTTAAATGACAAATTTTATTTTTTTTCACTCTGATGGAAAAACAAGAGAATTAAATGATATTGTCAAAATTATACATATACATACATATATATTTCCAAAGATGAAGCACTCTTTCTTAGAAAATGTTAATTGATAAAAGAATCTTTCTTAGGAAACATGATCACATTATGAGATGTATGGTGAAAATAATTTTTTGGTCAATTGAACCCATATGATACTTCACAAGTTACTAGTTCATCGACATTTAAAGAAATATACATGAGATTCATATATCGGGTGGTTCTTTGGGCATTGGGATAGTTGCTAATTGTATTGTATGCTATGAAATTTTTTTCGACAAGGTCAATAAAGTTTAATTTCAATTAATTTCACCTCTGCTAAGTTTTAAAGTGATAGGAAGACAATACTTAAGAAATAAAACAATTATACAAATGTTGCAAGCATCACTTACTGTTTTCTGGGCACAGGTCACCAAGCTACACTAGACACCCAATTGTTTCGTAACCTTATTTTTCTACAATCAGATGGAATGACATGTGGTCCTGGTGTGTGTGCAACCTTCACAAAGTTTCATTTGAGTGGTCCCATGCCCAAGTCCACCAGTTGGCACAATCTCAATTTTTATGAATAGGCTGAAAATAAACCTTGTGGACAAAAAACCATGCTTGCATGTTTAATTTAGGTATACGCTTCTATCTGTAATAAGATTGAGCAGAAAATCTCCATTAGGTCTTTATTGCAACTTATGGAATAATTATAGACTATTCCAAGAATCAGATAAGTTCACTTATTAAAGAATCAGATAAACTCTTCAGTCTTTTTATCTGTCTCTTCTTATAGAATCATCGTCCAAATTGATTTGTTCTCATTAATTAATCTTATACATGTTAGTTTTTGTGCAAGCTTGTTTGACTATTCCAAGAATCAGATAAGTTCACTTATTAAAGAATCAGATAAACTCTTCAGTCTTTTTATCTGTCTCTTCTTATAGAATCATCGTCCAAATTGATTTGTTCTCATTAATTAATCTTATACATGTTAGTTTTTGTGCAAGCTTGTTTGACTATTTATCAATTTTCTTGAGTCATTTCACTTGCTTTGCAGGAATTAAAAGCTCTGTTATCAGAAACCAGAGTGCAGTTCATAACCCTACAGACCCAACTGCAAAATGATTTTACAGAACTAGGTAGGCAAGTGATTGCTTGTCATTATATAGTTGCCATCCTACATTGATATTTTCTAGGGCAATCTAGTGTCACTCACTTAGTGTACATTTGGAAAATCGACATAAGTGTGAGCTTCTGTGTAGATTTTGCAGTATTTGCCTGCTCAATTTCTAAAATGCTGTCCACATCATCTAGGAATCCAGATTCATGAGCTCTCAGTTGGCGCTTCTGGATATCATCAGGCAATCAAAGAAAATAGACATTTATATAACATTCTTCAAGAACTAAGAGGTACATTTGCCTTGTAGTCTGTTTTCTCAGAATATATGATCAAGAAAGATCTCACTTCCTTTCTTCAGGAAACATTCGAGTGTTTTGCAGGATCAGGCCAATCCTCAAATTTGAAGCAAAAAGTTGTATAGAATACATTGGAAATGATGGTTCTTTGATGATTTTTGATCCATGCAAGTCACAAAATACACGCAAAATATTCCAGTTCAATAAAGTATTTGGTCCAGCTACCACTCAAGGTAAGGTTCTTAGATTTGTTCATCATTTTGCTGTTCTTAAAGTTTCTGATGAAGATTAACAGTAAGTTTGATATACATTCTGACTGTGCAGGTGAAGTATACAAGGAAACTCAATCTTTAATAAGATCTGTCATGGATGGTTACAATGTCTGCATATTTGCTTATGGGCAGACAGGGGCTGGTAAAACATATACCATGGTATAACTTATTTGAATTTTTACACTTTTCTGTTCTTTAAGTTTTATGTATAATTCGGTCACCATTCATTTGTGTTTCAATAGTGTGGCTCATCAAACGGATCATGTGAGGAATTGGGGATCAATCACATGGCACTGAATGATCTCTTTCAGATATCAAGCATTCGAGAGGATATTAAATATGATATCCATGTCCAGATGGTTGAAATATATAACGAGCAAGTCCGGGATCTTCTTGCAGAAGATGGAGCAAACACAAAATATCCTTTTATGCTAATTGTTTTTCTTTCCAACTGGATTCTGGTTAGATATCGTAAGTTATTTTGATTTGTTGATTAACTATAGTAATACATTAGAGATCATGAATTGCTCAGGCAATGGTGGGTTGAGCATTCCAAATGCTAGTATTCGGGGTGTGCAGTCTACTGCTGATGTTCTTAACTTGATGAAACTGGGTGAGAAAAACCGAGCCTTTAGCTCAACTGCAATGAACCATAGAAGCAGCCGTTCTCACAGGTTGTCATAGCATTTTTCTCATGCTAGATACTCATTTTATGCCTAGTATTTCTATTCATACTCATAGTGATCCAAGGAGATGTTTTATGCTTGTATGCAGTGTCTTGACAGTACATGTGCATGGTAAAGACATTTCTGGCAACACAATACGCAGTTGCCTGCATCTAGTTGACCTTGCAGGTAGTGAGAGAGTGGACAAATCAGAAGTCACAGGTGACCAACTGAAGGAGGCACAACATATCAACAAGTCCCTTTCTTGTTTGGGAGATGTTATTACTGCCTTAGCTCAGAAGAATTCACATATTCCTTACAGAAATAGCAAGCTTACACAACTGCTACAGAACTCATTAGGTTATAAACAGAACCAATATTCTGTTTCTTTCATTAAAAAAAAATAATAGTGTAAACATCTAAATATTGTTTTCCTATTTTGTTGTAGGTGGAAATGCAAAGATGTTAATGTTCGCTCATGTAAGCCCAGAATCTGATTCTCATGGAGAGACAGTTAGTACCCTTAAGTTTGCACAAAGAGCATCCACTGTTGAACTTGGCGCTCCTCCTCAAAACAAGGAAAGCAGTGAAATCCGGAATCTGAAAGAACAGGTAAATTTTGTGTAACATCATTAGTTTAATCTAAAATTTTCTTGTGGCATAGACAATGATCCTTGACTTTTTATATGCAATAGTTAACTGTGATTTTAATATCCAAGCTTGTAGATAAATCCACTTATGTGTTTTAAATTGTTCTGATACACTACAGCTGTCTTCTACCAGAAGCACGAGATCTGGTTGTATTTTGTAAGATAATTTAAGATCTGTCAATTACCCTAGTAGGCTTCAAATTGGAATATCCAGATATGGGTTGCTAATATTGTAAGATAATTGAATGACCTGCTGTTTACCCAAGTATATTTTGAATTAGCAATCTATAACTATACTCAGTATGGCTAACAAGTAAGTGCCAATGTCTAACAGTGATCCATATTAATGTGTAATGATCAATATTAGAAAGAAGCATTCCAATCTATAACAGTGAACTAATGATCTAACTTTCTTGTTTCTTTTTTAATAAAGAAAAGAAAATGGACTCTAATGTACAATAAGCAAGAGAGATTGTTGCGCACCATCCATGATTAAACTTTTGCAGCCTTTCTTGTTCTCACTCCATATATGATGTTAGTAGTATATGAATTTAGACATAAAAGAACAGTCAGAAACAGTTTGTCCAGTCTTCTAAGGCATAAGGCTTTGAACAATCTGGATTAGATTGAGATATGCACTTGACCCAGATATTTTGAATATTGCAATTGGAGTTGCTTTAATTCATCTTAAGAGTCAATGATTCACCATTAGAATGGATTGCAAACGCAGAAGTCTCAACCTGTTTGCAGAAGAATTCTAGCTATGTTTTGGTTCACTAAGTGAATAACTTGCATTGTGGTGATCCTCGAGCTCACATGATGGTTAGACATGATGAAACATTCATGGTTAGACATGATGGTTATGCATAAGTTGTCCTTTCTTCTAATATTTGCTTTGCTCCTTTTAATTCATGTTTTCTGGGCACTACAGAATTTCTCTGACAGAGTCTGGTAATGATGGACTTGCACAACCAAATCATATTGATATGAGCTATCTGCTTTTTTTTTATAAAAGTTTTTTTTATTCTGGCCAAATCCTCATTATATAGAGGACATCCAACAGTAGATGTTTTTGCAGATAGATAATCTCAAGAAGGCTTTGATGATCAAGGAAGAGAAGTTCATGCATCCATATAAGCTAAAAGAGAATACACCTGTCTCAGAGAGGTCAAAACAAATGACGGACCATACTCCTCTATGTCCACGAAGACTCAGCATTGAGAATGGCAGTGTTCCAAAGGCTGGAACAACAGCCAACCCAGGTAGCAAAGTCTTGAAGTCCCCCATTTCAAGACTTAAATACACTACAGATGGTACCCTGACTTGTAACAGGAGATTAAGTTCGGAAGGATTGAGTTGTGAAAGTAATCAGAAAGAGCATGAAAGCTCAGTTTCACATGTAAGCAGCAGCCTTCAACTATAGGCTTCCTATTTGATTTATTCTATCAAGAATGCTCTGATGAATTTTTTCTTCTATGTTGCAGCTATGTTCAAACATAGGTCCAGAAGCCAATGCAAGCTTGAACAGTGAGAACTTTGTAGCTGGTACCAAGTATTTCCAACAATCTTCCCCAAGTACTTGTAATACATATACACAGAGTAGGCTGCCAAGGATCGCGAGCAGTTGTACACTTGACAAAGATTCACTTAACCAAACCAGAAAATTGGATGAGGCCACACCAAATAAGATCAATTCAGTCACCAAGTTAGACACCAGAGATTCCAATAAAGGTGCTATCAGTAAAGGATCTCACATAAGAAAATCCTTGCAGAGCCTTGGCAGACTAATAAATGGTTCTGAGAGAAGGTAACCTGATTACACATAACATTTCTACCATAACTGATCAACCTATTTTTATTAGTAGATTGGGAAGTGAGTGCTCTTTAAGCAGCATCAATATTATGATTTGTGTGTTTTTATTTTTTTTAATTTTTTGTTCAGGAACAATCAATGTCAAACAGAAACAGTATCTTCAAAATTTGTCAGGAACACTGACATCAACGAAAAGTCACCAGTTACTGCAGATGCCAGGTTAAGGAGGAGACAATCTTTGACTAACCTAGAAACATTAGGTTTGAGTGTATCAAGGAGATCATCACTTGGTGGAAAATCAGTTGATTCAGGTGAGTAGAAATCTATTTTCTTCTTTTTCAATTCCATCTTTTATATAACTAGCAAAATGGCAATTCATGTGGTGCAAACAATGAGTTCACATCATATGATCTAGGCGAAAAGTTTCTTCGTTAAAGTTTTTCTCAACTTTAACATTATGCAGAAAAGTTTCTTCAACATCGAGAGATTTTTTTTTCTTGTGTCTAGCTGTTCAGACTGTAGAAACACCATCCTCTTGAGTTGTTTTTTAATTTCAACCTTGCAGAAATGTAAACCTTAGCGACTTCTCATGCAATCATCTTAATTTATGTACCCAATACAATAGCAAATATGATGACAAAACATTTGATCATTCTTCTTTACCTTCAGGCTTTTACAATCCTTCTCATTCTTCTTGTTCTGCTTTTATGACCTTAGGTCAATCACATCTGATCCATATGTTGATGCTTGCTCTACCACATGCAAGTGTAAAGACAACTTTATCACACACTATGTATATTTTTTGTTGTCGAACCAAAATTTAAATCCTTGATCAGTACAATGTTTCTTTTAATATGCTCTCATATGGAGATTCAGTCTGACATTGATTCCTTCTTAGGTTCAAAGAATCTCCAAACTGCAAGGTCCCCGCCACGAGCCCGTCCATCCGGGAAGGTAACAAAGAGATGGTTATGAACACAGGACTCAGAAAGAGTTCAGTTTTATCATGGAATTGTTTCACAATGGTAGCAGCCACCAGGATTTTGGAGAAAGATGTTGAGCAAATAACATGAAAAGGATTGCCTTGTACTGTTGTATCAGCACAAACTTAAGCAAGCCCATAGTCTCACCACGGCAGAGCAGTAGCTGACACACAAATCATGTGAATCATTCATTCATCTGGAGCTTTGTCTCCGGCGAACAATGACTTAGAGAGTAACCCATCTTGCATTTGCTGTTCGCAGGTGAAACTTGGTGTTATTAGAGTTATATTAGCTTGATCTTATTCTTAGAAATAAGACGGAACAGGTGCAAATTGGCAGGTTTTCTTGTACTCTATGCTCCAAAAATCTAAGCCCGTCAAAGAAGCAAACTCATTTCTCTACTTAAATCAGAAGTTAAAAAGATAACGTTGAGTTGGGAAAGGTAACTGATTGATATCTTTGATCTTAAATACATAATTCTAGTTTAATGATAGAATATCCATGTACTCCTTTTAAGTTAATTTAAATTTTTATCCACCTTAAATGCTACAACACCTTTTTTGGTTTTATCCTAATTATTTGTTGTTTTTTCTTAAATAAATATACATCCTCTACTTGTTGCATTTCTGTAGTTTGGTCATAGATTTTCTTATGGTTAGATAGAATGGTATGATTGCTACAACATATTACTCGAAAAACAAGTTAGGTCGAATTAATTTCATCGAATTGAACTGACCACAACTTTGACCTTATCACAATCCAAGGCGACTCGATTTGTTCTGATTCATCTCTAATATTTAGAGCTTGAGTTGATTCAAGATATGGATATGGTAATTTCTTTAAACCAGTTATCTTCTCATTAACAAACATGTTAAAATCCAGTTATACTGTCATTAACAAACATGTTAAAAACTAGTAGTAGTCAGTGATATGACTCGACATAACATTGAAAAGGTTCTAGTTTGATAGTTCCGACAACGACACGTATTTTTATTGAGCCAACGAATCAAAGGGAACCCAAAATGGACACGTTCATGGTAGCTTCGAGTTGCCTGGGTTTAGATGACCGGACTCAACCCGGTTGACGGGTTGGTGGTGAACCGGACCGGAGGACCTGATCCGGTTCAGGAACGCTGGCTCCATGTCACTCTTCAAAGATCGTGCCGTGCATTCGATGACGTCGTGACCGTCCAAAAAAAACGCGACTCACTTCCCTGGTCCGCTGCTCTCCTCTTCTCCATCTCCCATAACCGAAGGCGAGAGACTGAAGAAGCGCGTCGGATCTGCGATCCCGTTCCTTTCTTCCCGTAGGAGATCAGCGCTCGATCTAGGGCCCCCGCCCTCGCGATCCCATGGCCTGCATCAAGAGTGCCTCGCGATCGGCGCTTGCCGCCTTCGCGCCCGACGCGCCCTACCTCGCCGCCGGCACCATGGCGGGCGCCGTCGATCTCTCCTTCAGCTCCACGGCCAATCTCGAGATCTTTAAGCTCGACTTCCAGTCTGACGCCCACGATCTCCCCGTCGCCGGCGCCTGCCCCAGTACCGAGCGCTTCAACCGCCTCTCTTGGGGGAAGCCGCCGGGATCCGCCTCCGAGGAGTACGCCCTCGGCCTCGTCGCCGGAGGCCTCAGTGATGGCAGCATCGGTATCTGGAATCCCCTCAAGATGATCAGGTGCCTTGAGTTTACATTCCTCCTTTGTTCTATTCAATTTCTCGAAAGCCGGATCTTTGTGAAGGTCTTAATTATTCCTATTGAATTATTGATATTAGATATGCAATTTCGCCCTCTTGCTTGTGCATGAGTAGATCGATCGCAGTAGAGCAAAAATTTTCACGGCTGTAGGAGTAGTAGTTATGAGAAATCTGTATCTTGTTTGCAGTTCGGACGATCAAAATGCTGCGCTTGTTGCGAAGCTTGAGAAGCACGTCGGACCGGTAATTATCATTCCATATCTATTTGGATTCTTGGAGTTGATGCATTTGGCTGACTGGTGTTTTCTTTTATCAGGTTCGTGGTTTGGAGTTCAGCGTGCTCTCATCAAATCTACTTGCTTCTGGGGCTGATGAAGGGGAGCTTTGCATCTGGGATCTGGCAAAGCCTTCAGAACCAATTCATTTTCCATCTCTTAAGGTATAGAGGCATCTGAATAGATTAACATTCCGCAAGAACTGATGGTGCTTACTAAGCACAAACTAATAACTGAAAGACATATATCTGTATTGTAATATAACGTTTTTGTATTTTTCAGATTTATACATTTTAGAGGCTCTTTAATTATGCTTTGATTTGTATCTGGGGCTGTTGCCCTTAGTAGAGATAAAATGCTTGTACATATGCTAAGCAATCTTTCAGTTCTTCAGTTATTTAGGTGAATCATATAATAAAAAGGGCCATGATACATGCATTGAAGTTATGTACTATTAAATAGATAATGCAAATGTCAATATGCTAGTTCCACATAGACTCTGTAAAAAATCTTGTTATCTTTATCATTTGTGTGAATAATCAGGTCTATAGTAATGTAATTGTACTTTCTTCTGACTTGTCATGCAGTAAGGAAGATTCAATAATCCATAATTTTGCATTATTGCATCTCACTTCTGATATAGAAGGAAGAGAATTATCCGAATGGGAATTCTTGAAAATTCTGGTGATGATGCACATGCAGATATGATTGATCTGATAGCTAATTCTTCGTTTTCACATGATAGAAATATTTCCCCCGACCTATTATAATACATCATCTACAGTGTAGTGTCTTCAATATGCAATTGCAGTTTTGTGGTAGTTATAGTTTTGTACCAAAAAAAATAGGAATCACTTCACTAATTTTTAAAGCATCAAACTTTAAGGAAAAAAAAGGCAATGCCCTGGTCATTCCTTTGTTTCATGGAATAGGCATCCATCCAACAACTGATCAATAGATTTTATGCCTACTCCTTTATATTCATGCAGTCAAACTTGGTCTGAGACTTACCATTTTTTTTTCTAGTAAAAATTTCTTGGATATATTTGTCATCTTATTTTTTATTCTAAAATGTAATGGACCATTAAGTTGAGTAAATTACTTGTACTCAGTAGGAGGAAAAAAAATCAGTGATCACATATTTTTTATTAATTTCACATTCTTCATGATCAATATCATTGTGTCTTGCTTATGTTGCTACTTAATATGTATCTCTAATATGGACCTGAAATTACATAATTAGACATCCCACATGTTTAGTACTTAATATCTATGCCATATTTAAGCTTTCTGACATTTTTTGAAACTGAGATGAACAAGAATGAGATATTTCGAATGTGTTTGTCTATGAAAATCAAACAAATTACATGAAATGGGTAGAATGAAGAGACACTGATCTAAGAAGGCTTCTTTATTGTGGTAATAAACGATGCCAAGAGGCCTCCCCTAGGCGAGGCCTAAGTGACTCGATGGGCCTTGGACAAAGCATCTTTAACTGGGATGCCTCTCTGGCAGCGCTCGCTGCTTGCCACCCTCTATTCTCTTCTTTCTCCCCTCTTCTTCTATCTCCTTCTCTCTCCATGGCCAACAACCACCTCTATTGCCCACTCTTCTATCTTTTCTTCCCTCCCTCCTCTTCTTTCCTTTCTCTATAGTTAGCTTCAGTCCTTGCTTTTGTAAGATTAGTGTCTTGCTTTGCTCAACCAAGTGCCTTGTTTCTTAAGCAATAATGGACCTTGATGTGAACAGTGTACACCACCTAGCACTTTTGACAACAGTGGTGATTATTAGTGATTTAGTAAATTAAATAGAAATGAATTGCTGTTGGATAGACAAGATCAAACCTTCATGTGCGTGGCGAATGATTGAGAACTACACATTGTTGACCACCATTGTTTTTCCAAGATGTTCTTTTTCTGATGCACAAAGTAAAAGCATTATTTGTTTACGCTAAAAACTAGTTGGCTAGAAGGTTGATCTTATTCCAAGCATGTAACTGAAAGATATAATTCATGTTTACAGTGTATTCAAGTTACATCACAATTCGTTTCTCCCTTTTTACTGATCTTTAATTTTTGTTGGAATAACTTGATCTTACATGCTGTTGTAGATCATGCTCGATGCACAGAATGTGAGGATTTATATTAAAGTTGGGATGGAGGATTGGCAATGGAGTTTTTTTCTTAATCATGAGAGGCTATTACTAAAATTTTCTTAATCTCGAGAGGCTATTATTAAAATATAAGTCGCTTACATTTCCATATTTTTTTGTCCCTTTGCCAATTGGACACTGGTTTTGTGTCTCAGCAATTTTTGTTGATGAATTCATGTTACTTTTTTGTCATGTTGGTTTCTCTCTGGTTCTTTGAAGTAAGAAATAGACTAATATTTAATCAATTCTTGTGTAGCGCTGATGACATAAGTGATTGTTTACAATCCTAAAGAATTCTATTTTAATCTGACTTAGATTAATAAAAAGACCAACATTTTGTGGAGAGTTTGAAGTTGTATTTTATGTAACAGAGTGCTGGGTCTGGAGCACAAACTGAAGTTTCCTTTGTTTCATGGAACCTGAAGTTTCAGCATATATTATCATCCACTTCTTACAATGGGATAACAGGTGCTTAAATTTTCTTTTCTTTAATCTTATTCACTTATACCTCATATAAAGGTATCATGTTGCTCAGAATTTCTTATCATCTGAGTACCATTCCAGTTGTTTGGGATCTACGGCAGCAGAAACCTGTTACAAGGCAAGTCTTTTGTTCATAATTATCCTTGGAACTCTACCAAACATAGTGCAGTATCGTCTGATGCTTATCTGATCCAGAAATGGCTTTTATTTTCAAACAGTTTTGCAGATTCAAATAGAAGGAGGTGTTCTATCTTGCAATGGAACCCTGATGTTTCTACCCAGTTGATTATTGCTTCGGATGATGACAATTCACCTGCTCTTAGAGTAATGTGCCATGTTTTTATGATTTAATCTCTTTTTCATATTTGTTCAGTCCAGCTTTCTTTAGGTTTGAATGCTGATTTGTCAAACTCAAGTAATATAATTTATTGGATAATCAACTGGTTTTGGTTTAATCTAGAGATTCTGATTTAGTTTTTTGTTTAGATGAAAACTATTGTCTTATATGTAATTAATTGAAACATACAGAAAGATTTTATGTCCGATTGTTTATTATTATTTCTTTTTAAAGTGCATTAGAAATCCATAGGGTATTGCCTAGCCTGCTTGTATTTTGGCACCATTAACTTTTGTCATCTCCATTCACAGGTTTGGGATGTAAGGAAAACAATATCGCCGGTAAGAGAGTTTGTGGGGCATACAAAAGGTCGTATTACCAACCTTTGTTATTGAGCCTGCCATCTGTTTTCTTTTGCTTATTTTATGACATGATTTTTCTTTGTATAAATTCATGAAACTAACAGTGTTCTGTCACCCATTTGTAACCACCAACTTGTGTGATCAATACAGATGAATCCTCATAAAGTACTTCTATAGGTTACTACTGAGCTATATATTAGCAACTTTCAGTTTTTCCTTTTAACTAAAATTAATTATAGTTAATTAGAGGCCATTATTAATATCTCTATCCCACAATTTAATTTCATTATGGTGAAATATTAGAGGGCACTAACTAGTGCATGACTTGTATGCAATACATGATAACCTAAAAATTTATGTAGATCAGTCTATAATGTTTGGTAGGAAATTGGTTCCTAGAAACACATTACTGATTCAACAATTCTTCGGAGAAACTAATGTGATCAAAAGCCTTTTGATTCACAGTAAATGAGGGTATGCTTCATAATTGTTTAGAGGTAGATATATTGATTGGATATTGATTTTCCCAGATTGAAGAGATTTTTGAGTTATATTGAGCAATTAGGGTTATGTGAAGAATGAATTGTTGATTAATCTTAGGATTACTGTAAATGGTTATTATGTGGAGCATATAATTATGCTTGTGTTTTACTAGGTTTTTGAAATGTTCTTTATGACATCATTTATCAGGTTCATCTAATTTGAGAGTTGAACAGTAGCTTTTGCATTGATCACAGGCGAAGAATTTTTTGTACAACATGGTTATGAATTTCTATTGTGTATGTTGCAATGGTAGCCAAGAAGTAGAGAGCCAATCAAGTCAAAGGGAAGATAGAGCCCCCAAATCCTATGCTTAAGCAAAATTAGATTGAGAACAAAAAAACAGGGATCAATAATTAATCCAATTTACTGCCCATAGTTTATCCCTGTAGTAATGATATTTGATGTCATTGGAAAGACAATGGAGTGAAATTAGAGTAAAAGGGGTTAAGGCATTGAGGACAGCTAGATGTATTTTAGAATTAAAATCAAGTTTTCTATAACAGTTGATGGCACTGGAACGACAATGGAATAAAATAGGAGTAAAAGGCTCATATTTCATGATGACACCTTTTAAGATGAATATGAAGTTTGCTATATCTATAGCCATATCCTAAGAAGTTTTCTACATTTGTTTAATCTATTTGGCCTGATCTGACCCAGTGCTGAAATGTTGAACACAAACATGGAGGTTGGGCAGTCATCTTTTTGGGTAGCATTTATTATTAAAATTGAACTTTTTGTTAGTCTATCGTATATTTCCTATAGATACATAAAATGGTGTAGTTTACATATTGGAGAATGTCTAATGATCCTTCAATCATTTTGATATCTTTGATGCTTCTTGTTTTTCTTTATGATGCATTCCATAGGCCTATAGCACTTTGTAACCATAATTTAAAATGTGAACCTTATACACACAAACATGTCGATGTGTGTGCCTTTCTTTTATTGTGGCTGTATTATGCTTTCCTTTGGCGATTCAAGTCCTTAACAAGTTCTTTTGCACTATGTTTCTATTTCTTACCTGACATTTATAGGAATTTAGATGAATATCAATCTTGTTTTCTCTTTCATTGAGTTTTTTTTTGTGTTAATCAGGTGTAATTGCTATGTCATGGTGTCCCTACGACAGTTCATTTTTGCTTACCTGTGCCAAAGATAATAGAACAATTTGCTGGGATACAATTTCTGGGGAGGTACACAAGCAATTAATTTCTCAATAATTTATGTGATAGACCCATGCTCAATAGAGTTACTGTTTATCAATTTCTAATATTAGCTACTGTTTATTTCTTTACTGCCTTTTGTTGTTTTTCAGGTAGTATGTGAATTGCCAGCCAGCACCAACTGGAACTTTGATGTTCATTGGTACCCCAAAATTCCAGGAGTCATATCAGCATCTTCCTTTGATGTTAAAGTGGGAATATACAATATAGAGGTAAAAGCATCTAACATGTAACTTTTAGTTTGTTCACCGTTGTTGCACCACATGCATTCCCCCTGTTCAGAGAATTCTTATGATTCTTTTAAGTTTCATTTTGTTGTGATGATGATTATCTTTATTTGGAAGAAAGCAAAACAAATAAATAATAAAAAATATTTGTCTTATGAATTAGAGATGATTGATGTGGTACAGGTCACAAAAGTACTGGCTCAACAGTATGTTCAACAATGGTTGTTGTGGATACCACAACTTTGTATGCTTTAACTTTTAAGTTTTAACTTTTAACATTGTTAATTTCAAGAGAGTAAGTGGTTCATTTGAGGCAATGGTTATGTTGTAGAAACTTTGGTAAGTTCCTTGTAAAATGGAGCCTCTTTATGAAGCTTGATCCTGATGAAAGGTCTGGGATCTACTCAGTCGGTGGACTAGGTTGAGTTCAATATTAGCAGGTAAAATTATTCTTTTCTGAAGGGAACGTCTCCTTTGATTGGGTTTAGATCCATGGATCAAGTTTAATTGACTTTGGAGTTATTTAGCATATTACAATGAGATTAAAGAAACTCAATGTACCTCCATAACTGTTGCTGAGCCTTATCTTCAACTTGAGAGTCACTAAAGGATTTCTAAATGCTGAAAGGGAGTTGTGTGGAAAGGAAATGATATAGGAGCTGCAGTTCTTCTGTTGTTCTCATCAGGATCATGTACTGTATGAAACCTCTTGCAATTTAAGGTCTTTCACTTGGTAGGTTATTCAGGTATTTTGTTCTTCTATTGTGTTTCTTCCCGCTTCTACCTCATAATTTCTGAAACTAACCTCCTATTCCTAATGGATTTATTGTATATCTCCTAATTGCTATCTTTTAGTTGGTCCTTTCTTGCTAACAAAGGCCATGCTGCCATATAAGTCTTCTGTGTCAGTTTTGGGTTTGATCAGCCTTAACAAGTATTGAGAGGATGCTTAATGTTGCATCAGAAATTCAGTACCCGTTTGCGTATCAAGGCTTCTTCAATTAGGAATGATTAGGTCATAGTAGATAGTGTCTGTTGTGATTGATGTTCAATAAACAAGTACAAAGCAACTAGTACTTATGTGATAGAAGGGGAAAGAGTCTCTGCTGTATTCTTTTGATCAGATAGAAATAATGAAGAGAGTATTTGGCTCTCTACCTCCCTCTGCATCTCCACTATCTACCATTTTTTTCCTCTGTTCTTTGTTTCTGTTGGCAGCATATTCACATTCACTTTCACCACCAAGACGAGAGTCAAAGTTTGAACTTTTTTTGCTCTAGTATATTTGGTTTATTATCTCATGAATTCATTGGGGACAACACTATTGCTGCTCTTTTCCTTCTCATAATGTTAGTTGAAATGAGAGATGACTATGCTTTAAAACTTAAAAGGATTTGAATTTGGGTACTTACTGTTAAGCTCATTCCTTTTTCCTTTTTTCTCTCATTGCTTGAATTCTCATTCTCATCTCTGCTCAGTGCTCAATGTATTCATTTATCCATTTTGACAACACATCGTTTTCTACATATAAGCCACCAGGGTTGTTCATTGACCATTTGGTTCATTCATTAGAGATAATCCTGAATTCCAGATTTATTATGGCAAAACCAAATATCTGAAATTAGGCAAGAATTAATGCAAAATTTCATAGTTATAGAAGGCGATGGATTGACTAGTGAATGAAAGTACTCAGTAGAGAAGGCCAATATGATACTATTGTTTGCAAATGTGTTACTTGCAACAATTCATTGATTATATTTTTTTATTTTTATTTGGTAAGTGTCTACTGTCTAGTTTCGCTCAAGTGAGCACCTAGCACCTAGGATATCTTGGAACCTTGGTACCTTTTAGAGCCTAGCGCCAGTGCTGTTGATAACACTGCAACATATAGTTTTCTTGTCATACAATCTGAGATTGCTTACAACTCTTACAAAGTCCTTCCTAATCTACAGTTGGTTCAAAGCACATTAAATCAGGAGTGTCAGTTACAATAGGAAAATTAGGAAAATATCGCAATTTAAGGAACAGAAACAAAACAACTTTATCCTAGACTCAGTAGAACTCAACCTAAACCTAAATTGACTCATTTTATGATATGAATTAGATCTTATTAAAGGGCCTTGGATAGCCTAGTGAATGAAAGTACTAAGTAGAGAAGGCCAATATGATATTATCATTTGCAAATGTGTTACTTGCAACAATTCATTGATTATATTTTTTTATTTTTATTTGGTAAGTGTCTACTGTCTAGTTTCGCTCAAGTGAGCACCTAACGCCTAGGATATCGTGGAACCTTGGTACCTTTTAGAGCCTAGCACCAGTGCTGTTGATAGCACTGCAACATATAGTTTTATTGTCATACAATCTGAGATTGCTTACAACTCTTACAAAGTCCTTCCTAATCTACAGTTGTTTCAAAGCACATTAAATCAGGAGTGTTAGTTACAATAGGAAAATAAGGAAAATATCGCTATATAAGGAACAGAAACGAAACAACTTTATCCTAGACTCAGTAGAACTCAACCTAAACCTAAATTGACTCATTTTATGATATGAATTAGATCTTATTAAAGGGCCGCAGATAGCCTGTTGATGACAGGTTGTGTGTTGCATTAATGCTGCTACTTATATATGTGGTAGCAAAAAACTAAGGACATGCTTAAAGGCCAACCAGACTGAAGCATTAAATGGTATTCAATTTAATCGATGAGTTCTACAGAAAAGAGAATATTGCTCACACCATTATCTCTTCTACCTTTATTTTTGGTCCTTTATCAATTTCATTCCCATCCTTGCCTAATCGTTCCTTTATATTATCCTTTACTTGGCCTAACATTATCCCAATGCTCCAATGGGCCACAAATCTTTAGGCAACCCACAACATAGTAATGGAAATTAATTAATGCAGTCTGAATCTGTTCAAAGGGTTAAATTACCTATATTTTGACCAGGACACATGGTTGAGTCAATTTGAATCTTAATTATGTTTGAATCTGAGTTGCCTTTGTGCTAGTTGGCCTTTTTTGTTCTTTTTTTTTTATCTACTTGCTATATTTTTTCATCCAGCAGTATAATAATCTTGTTTGATATAATACAGGAGTGAGTTTACTTGTGATGGTAGTTGGTCTAAGATGGAACAGAAGCTTAGCCCTGCCTTATGCTCAACATGATGGTTAAAGGGCTCAAAATAGGCTGAAACTGAGTGGCACCGAGGGAAATATTGATGAGCTAACAGCTACCTCTATGCATTAAAAAAATTAAAACTGGATTCTATCTTCCCCTTGAGTGGCTGCCAGTTGAACCACAAAAACTGTTTTATTCTTCTCACTTAATCATGCTAGTATAATGTAGTCTCCACATGCTGTGGAAAAAGTCTTATTTGATTTTTGACTGAATGTGGCTTTCAGGTCCTTAAGTTGTTTTTTCTTGGTTTGTATCTTTCTACTTCTTTCTCTAATGCCTTACTAACCACCATCATGTCCAACCATTATTCAAACACTTATATGTAAGATACTAAGATTTCTCCCTTTATATTTTCAAATTGTTATCTGTTCTGTCTGTTTCTACTCTGCATGTGTATGAGCTGAAAATCAGTTAAGGAAACCTTAGACTCTTACCTCAACGTTGCATTCTGCTTGTTGATGGGATAGGTCTTTTTTTATTAAATGGCCAATACTCAGTGTAAATATTTTACAATGTTACTATAATAAAATTTATCTAATATGTTGTCAAACATTTTGTTAGATAATTTGTGATCTGATAACAATAATGCCAGAGATTTAATTTAGTCAAAATTTCATATGAGAACAGAGTGATTATTGTCAAGTGGGATAATTAACTGTTGTAATTTTTAATTATGCTAATTGGGAGCTAGGACATGTTTCTTACAATAGAAATTCATTGTACATTGTTGTTCTTCCGGACTCACCAAATCAGAATTTGTGCAAAATAAGTCTAAGATTAGCAAAATTTAGCTATATTTTCCTATGTTTAGCAGTATCTTGTTGTTGCCTTCATGTGACCATGGAAAACATTAATGCATTGTGTTCCAAATGATGCATTGTCAAGTCATTGTTTTCTAGCTTCATTTTATGATATTCTGTTTGGTATATGGATGAAAGCCAAATGCCTGTTACATAACATCTTTGATCACCTGAATATAGCACTTAATTTTTAGTCAGAAATATTTCCTCTGTTAGCTTGTTGTCTTTGTGGAGTAGAAATTAAACAATATCATTCTTACTGCAGGCTTGCAGTAGGTATGCTGCTGTAGGCGGTGAATTTGGTACTCCTGGTATGGTAGCTTTTCTAACCACTGTTGTTTTTTCATTCCTGCTTCTTGACACCTTTATTCACAAAAGGGATTCCGGAAGATAGATCATGAATGCATACTCAGTTGCACTGAAAAATGTTCTTTATACAATATCAATGACTTGTCAAGTTTGGCTGTTTAGTTCAAAACTGGATCAAGTTTTCTTCAGTAACTGACACCTGCTAGGTTTGCATTTATGTCATGTTTGAGTATAGCTTGTGAAGTCTAGTAGAATTTTTATTTTTTTCATGTTTTTGAATAATTGTGCCTTTTACTTGCTATATTATAAGGGGTAAATAGAGCATCTTTCAAGTTAGGCTTCCAATTTGAACCTGCCATTTGGAATGTGATTCTTACATTAGATATGCATGCAATTATGAAGAATGCTCTCCATAGCAAGTTTTGGATCTTCATTTCTATAAAATACGGGGTTATCTGCTGCTTCAAATGGTATCCAAACAAAGTTTGTTTAACAAACCAGTCCTTATATGAGAAATTACAGCAGTGCTACTGCATGTTGGAGTGATAATAATATGAGCAAGGAGTACACCTATGAATAAAAGCAGAATTCTGCTGTGTTTCAAAATCTGGATGAAAATTTCTGGCCTTTGATAATTCTAATTTGTTGCAAATTTGTAGAAGTCAAGGAGGTGGCGAAGTAAACAAAAATAAAATCAAACAAGAAGAGATGAGTTCTGTTGAAGAAATAAATCAAGAAGAACCAGAAAGTGCTGCAATATCAGATGAGTTGAGCATGGCGAGAGATTCTGAATATGGAGATTTGGAATTCGAAGTGGAAGCAAAGGTGGAGTTTGGTCATGAAGAATTTCATATTGAAACAAATTTTTTGGATATTCAATAGATGAAGAGACAGTGGTTAAGGCATCGATTAGTCCACAAGTACAATCTAGACTGCATAGTACATCTAGAGTATCAAAGGAACTTGCATGGTTAAGAATGAAGAATAAACAAAGAAGAGATAACAATTGAAGACCAAATCCCATTTCTAGTCACCAAGATTAACAAAGATGTGCAGAGTTAGCCATACATGAAATTGAAACCTTTGAATGTGTTCTTTGATCAATGTTTGAGCAACCTACTGGTGACACCGGAGAAAATTGAACCTGTTATCAATGTGTAATTCAATTTCCTTGATGATTTTGGTTCAAAACTGATTCCTCCAAATTAACTAGATAATTGTTAATTGGTATGCCATGAGATATTGAATGCAAAAGATCTTCTTCATAATTGCAATAAGAAATCTAGAAGGTGGGTGTCACATATCAGAAGCCAATGATGTTGGCGGTTTGAGTCTAAAGTCAAGTTTGAGTCTAGTTAGCACTGATGTAGAAACATTTTCAATATTGTGTGCTTCTTGGATAAACTTTATACTTGTTGATATATTAAAGATTTTTTGCAGTGTATTTTCATGTTAAGAGTTTCTACAAGTCCTATTTCACTAGGATTTTTTTTAGATTTCTCTTTAGGCAGGTTTTTGAGAATTGTCGGATCCAATATTTTTGAAATGCAGTTTTAACATGATTTTAGTGGTGACTTTGTTCCTCATTTTTATTAGATACATGGTCCTTTGATTTCATCAAAATGCTCTAAAATAGCCTATTGTGTAGACCACTCATATAGTATCACTCATTTGTGAACTAAGGCAATAAATCTTGTGCAATACAATGAAAAGTGGGAGAAAAGAAACAAACATGTGTTGAGATTGGGCAAGCGACCTATATTGACAGTAGGCCACCAGAGAATAGATGATGATAGGTACTTTATGCTGATTTATATTACCACTTTACCACTTTCTCTTTGTTTCACTTTGTCTTCTTATTCCTTTTCTTCTCTTTGTAAAATTGGTGATCAAAGTTGTTAAAACTTAAAAGACTCTGAATTGAGCAACAATTAGTTTAATATATGGGCTAAATATGGCAAATTTCATAATTTGTATTTTCTTATTATATCTTATTCTTTTAAGTTTTATGTAACTGCATAGCAGCTAGCTCTTAGAAGATAGATATATTGCTTGTTTGTTGCCCACATTTGTTTCAAAAGGTTGGTTGCAAAATCTATCATGAAATGAAAATTATAAGCCATAATATGGAACTTTAGTTGGTCTGTTTAAGTTGTGGCATAGGTGCTTTTGAAATTTATTTGGTTTCATGCTAGGAAGAACTTTCCATAGAGCTATTTCTTAGTACTTTTCAGGGTATTTGCTGAAAATTGATAGAAGAAGAAGAAAGATCATAGTTACCTGTGTGGATCAGTTTCAATCAGTGATATGGGGTGTCAGATGTATCAGGGATAGATGGTGTGTAGGACCATAGGATAAGGTGCTTTGTTACCGTTTATGCCATGCATAGTTTGCTATATCAGCCAAAACACTGGATTCATATTAGTTACATTTTAAGGGAGATCTGATTGTGACCAACTTTGATTTCTTGGACTTATAGTGAGAAATCAATAGAATTAAACAAAATCCAAAAAGAATTGGTTGAATTTGACTAATATAGCCGATTTGATAGCCTCAAAAGAAGAAAAATAAAAGAGAGGTGAGGAAAGACAAGATGGAGGTAAGAGAAGAAAGAAACTTGTGACTTTGAAAGTGAATATGTTTGCCATGTGTTGCAACTATTGCATTTGTCCTCTACCATCATTATTGTACTGCTAGGCACTAGCAGTGGCCAAACACCATTGTTGTAATGTTCATTGTTCACGGCCATATAGGACAGAATGGTAAGGATGTCCGGAGAGAAAAGTGAAGCATAGAGAATTGCCATTAATATAAGGATGCTATCTTAGAGAAGGGAGTGGTGATAGGATTTGTAATTCATTCCAGATCCCATGATAATTCACTTCATTATGCTCTAGTCCACTAGACACCTTTTATATATTGCCAGTCAGTTAAAGAGAAATATAAGTTTGAAAGAGATGAGGATCAACCTTCCCTGTTGTTTCATTAAAGTATGATGTCAGCTGAACCATATCATCACTGATCTTGGCTGCTAATTGCCTAACAGCAGAACTCAGTTGTCTTCTAATTTTTGTGTTTTGGCCAACATACTCCCTCTGTATCCCTTCTGCAATATGGAATCTAGTTGCTTTCCAACTTTATGGTGGATCATTAGGTTTGCTTAATTAGATTCATGGTGTTGTTTTATTTTGTTATATATGTATGTAAAGGTCTATATGATGAGTCATTTTTTTGGCTTCACAAATATTTATCTTCTCAGTACGTTTGAGAGCTCCAAAGTGGTTAAAATGTCCAACCGGTGTATCATTTGGTTTTGGTGGCAAGATTGTATCATTTCGGCCTTGTCAAACAGCACCGGGAGTTCCACCATCTTCTTCAGAGGTAAACCTAAGATGTCATCAAGTGTCTTTTGATGCTTTCTGATTGAATTTCTTCTTTTCTTTCAGGTTTATGTGCATGATTTAATCACTGAGCAAAGTTTGGTGAGCCGGTCCACTGAATTTGAAGCTGCAATACAAAATGGGGAAAAAGCATCACTTTGTGCTTTATGTGAAAAGAAGTCACATGATTCTATGTGTGTCATCTTTATAAAAGAATTTGGCCCTTGTCTAATTAATAGCCAACGTTTTGTTTAAAATTTTGTTTTCTCTCTTCCTAACAGATTGGAAGATGACAAAGAAACATGGGGCTTTTTGAAGATTATGTTTGAGGAAGAGGGAACGGCTAGGACTAAGTTGCTTTGCCATCTCGGTTTCACTATACCAGATGAGAGTAGTGATAATACCTCTGATAATCTTGGAAAGCTATTAGATAAAACTCTTGATCTTGATAACAGTTCATTGGTTGAAGATGAACCCAGTCTTTTTGCTATTGACAACGGCGAAGAGTTCTTTAACAAAACTCAAATTAGTGAGGATATTTTGGCAGACGAAGATAGTGTTGTTCCTAATGGGAAAGAAGTTCACAAAGAACTTGAAGAACCTACAGGGACTAGTGATCCTGCAGTTGATGATAGCATTCAACATGCTTTAGTTGTTGGAGACTACAAGGGAGCTGTTCTACAATGCATTGCTGCAAACAGGATGGCAGATGCATTAATTATTGCACATGCTGGTGGTCCCTCATTATGGGAAAGTGCACGCAATCAATATCTTAAGAAAAGTCTCACACCTTATTTAAAGGTATTAATGTTTTAATTAAGCATTAATTTGCAAGTGTTTCTCAAATAGATTTTTGCTTTGTTGTATTAATGTGGATTGTTCAGGGACACATTTTACAAAACTTTCTTTGGGCAGAATTTTCTGGAGGTTAGTATTCTAATTTTGATGCCAGTTATTTTCAGGTTGTATCTGCAATGGTGAGTAATGATCTCATGACCCTGGTTAATACCAGACCCCTGAACTCATGGAAAGAAACTCTTGCTCTTCTTTGCACAGTAAGTTCTCCTTCATTTAAACAAACCAACATTGCTGTATCTATTTGTTCCCTTGTATATCTCCTGTTATCAAGTATTTTAATATTTATTTGGTTCCTTTAAGAACAATGTACTCTTCTTTTGTTTTATGGCAACTTTATATGTAGACTATAGAAATTTCTATAGTCAAGCTGGTTATAATTGGGTTCTTTGATGAGGTATTGCCTTTCCATCAAAAACTAGCGCTTCTAAGAATTTGGTCTCCCCTTTGTCTTTGATTACAATGGAACTATTGAATACCAAACATGTTTTTGTAAGGACAGCCTCATTGAAGAAAACAGCCTGATTGAAGAAAGCTATACCACCAAAAACATTACAAAGGTAACATAAATTAGAATGAAGAGATTAAAGTGCTCTTCCTAGCTAGGCATTAAATCTTTTCTACCCAAATGTTAGGGCTTGACTAACTGACTTGTTGAATTTGGCATAAAACTTGAACTTAATTTAGATTCAAAATTAGAGTTTTGGCTGAACATTAGCGTTGAATATGCATAGGCTGTAAGATGTTCTGTGTTTTTATGGACTTTACTGGCAGGTCTCAAAAGTTAATATGCTTTAAAAAAATGTAATAAAGGTGCTGATCTTGTTTAAACAGATCTATTACCTGTTTAAGTGATGAGAGATATTGTGCTTTCGGGTTTCATTGGGTTCTGCATCATTTGTTTTTATTGTAGAGAAAATTTAATTATCTTCCTAAATACTTGCATCCTCTATTCTAGAATGTGCCATGTTAAACTTTACTTAAATGGAAATAGGTAAGAAGAATAAAATTGGTATAATGTGAAATGACTTGAATTTCTGAATTAATTTCTTTACATTGATTCGTAGCCAGATGTGCATTCCTCATCATCTGGCTTCCTGCCTCCATGTCAATTATTTATATGCGTGTTATGTTCCTCACTCTCATGATTTATGCTATCATTGCTATGTAACAGTTTGCACAGAAAGAGGAATGGACTGTTCTGTGTGACAGTCTGGCTTCAAGACTTATGACTGCAGGAAACACTCTTGCTGCAACTTTCTGCTATATCTGCGCTGGAAATATTGACAGAACTGTGGAAATTTGGTCACGCAGCCTGAAGCCTGATAGTGAAGGAAGGACTTACGTTGATCTTCTTCAGGTAGCTTCATTAAATCGCAAGCTTAATTATCACTTATGAAAACCAGCAGAATAATGGTTTTTTTTGCCTTATCATAGGATTTAATGGAGAAGACTATAGTCCTCACCCTTGCAACTGGACATAAGCGGTTTAGTGCTTCTTTGTCTAAGCTTGTGGAGAACTATGCTGAATTACTAGCTAATCAGGGGCTTCTCACTACTGCAATGGAGTATTTAAAACTATTAGGATCTGAAGAACCTTCACATGAACTTGCTATCTTGAGAGATCGAATTGCTCTCTCTGCTGAAGGTTGTCTAAGAGACTTCATTGATTACTAGATCTGTCTTTTCTAGTTTAAATAAACTATAATTTTCTTTGGTGATGATTATGAATGATTTTAGTGGAAATTAATAAACTTGTGCAAGCCATTTTGTAATAACTTATAACTTGGTTTCGTGATGATTGTGAATGATTGTTCTACTATCATGTTTCTGTAAACGGTAATAAACTTATACAAGCCACTTTGGTCTAATAATAAGATAGTTCAACTTTACTGTCCTATGGGTTTGATCATTTCCCCCTTTCACAATCTAAACTCTTTTCACTGGATAAATTGGAGGCTTTTGATAGAATGATTTCAGCCTGTTTGACATCAAAGAATCATGTTGCACGTCTTCTAATCCCTCCTTTTCTGATTCATCTTCAGTGTCTTCACTGCTACATCATGGAAGAATGTCTTGGTCATCATTTTATTACATTGTTATGTTCATCTATAGTGTTTTTCTTCAAATCTTTACAGTCTCATCTGGATCTAATAGGCATCAGTCACACCTTTTTTTGCATTAAATTACTCAAATGAACCATTGTCCTTAAATCTTTGTTACTGTATATTCTTGATTTACACCATTAGAATAAGTTTGTCCCTTCATAAGATGCTTCCACTATTGCTGGTATATTTGCCTGCACTAAGCTAGAGGCATTGAGGGTACCTGATGATTGTATTTACCTGTGCCAAGTAGAATGTACTGTGTCAGTATGATATCAAAATCGAGATATGGGATTGTTGTGGATTTATTGCTGATAGTTCCTCCTTGGTTCTACCTTATCTGGAGAGCTCTGAGAATTTCTTCAACCACATCAAATGTGTGGTCTTCCTAACCTCTCAAGCATCCTCTCAACTATATCTCTTTACAATGGCACTTTTTCCTCTTGGATATGATACACTGAGTGTGAGCATTTATCTTCTCCCATTGCCCACCCCTACTTCATGTCCCCTGCCACCAACCTACTTACTCAATCCTGATCTTATGATGGTATTATCCTCAGCCCAATTACAATACTTCTTGCTTTGCTGATTGACTATAGCTGGTAAATGCTGAAGCAGAGTATGCATGTTTTTATTACAGTTTCTTCTAAATGTAACATTGGTATTTACTGGATATATTTGTCATAATGATTACTTGATGCAAATTTGGACAAATAAAGGGTTTATGTTTCTTCATTTTAGACCATTGAAAATCATTATTTCCTTCTTAACTAGTCAGTTTGAAAATCACTGGATATATTTTTTCATTTATGTGGATAATGTTTGGCTCTGGCTCTTCTTTTCTCTTTTTCATTCTCATTTCTTTCTGCTTGAGGTGGAGGGAGAGTGCTTTAAACATTCTATACATTGCTTATCAGCCATGCAATTCCGATAAATTTCTAGTTCTGTAATATTAACACACTATAATCTTGTACTTTTTACATTCTTTGTCAGAGAGGGAGGCACCGAAAGGTCTGTTTTATGAAAATACTGCATCACGAGCTAAATCTGATTATGGTGCAGATCATTCCAGCTATGGTGCTGTAGACCAATTTCAGAGCTTTTATCAGGTTATATTCTGTATTATCTTCTAAAATTGGTTTACCGTTTCCTTTCGATATTCTACTGATGTCTTTCTGAGTAGATTATGGCTCTCATCAAAAAATAAATTGTGTTCAAATTAGGATAAGAGTGTATCCCAACCACATCACAATGTTTCTGGTGCTCCACATGCTGAAATCTATCAGCAATCTCCTGGTTCTGCTTATGGAGGATATCAACATGTGCAACAGAAGCCACAATTCCCTGATTTTAGCAACCCCATGCCGTTTCAACCAGCGCAGCCAGCTCAAATGTTTATCCCATCACAGACGAGCCAGGTTCCACAGGTACCTGTTTAATTTCATGGTGGCAACCAATGGTAGTTGCTGCTTGTGTTCTCATGCTGTTTCTTTAATATTAAACTGTACCAACTGTTGTCATATGTTGTTTTGGTGACCTCAGAATAACTTTTTTCAGCCCTGACATCAAGTTTTCTGTTCCAGTTTAATTTGCATTCAGAAATGCACTTCTGAAAAAGTAAATTTGGTCCCCAAAGTAGCTTTTTAGTATGGACAGATGTATGTAATTGGTCCAAGAGGTTTAGCCAAGCAAATTCTGTGAGAATTGCTGATTTTGATTTTGGTTATATTTATATGCAGAGTAGTTGAGAACTTGAGGTTGTGTATTAAATTCTAGGTATCCATTTCAGAATTATGCTCCAGCAATAAGGAAGTGGATCCCTCTTGGAATCATAATTTCTAACCTTTGGAGTCACGGTTACTAGCTTCAAAGACTGCAGAAAAAGAAACTGGCATCTGGAAACTGGAGCATTATTGAAGAGGAGAGGAGAGAACTGTAAAACTATTTTTGAAAAAGGAATAAAATGTGTAAAACATAATAGAAAAGGCAAAGAGAAAAAAAGTTAATTTACAATAATACTAGCTATAATAAAAAGAATTTATTGTTATTTTTATGTTTTGGTGAAAAAAGCTCCGTAATAGTAACTTTAAAAAATTGTATACATATTTATGTGTAGATCTTGTCCCAATGCCTCCTAACTTTATCTTTTTAGATCTTGTCCATTCCCAGACCGGCATCTTATAATCCACTTCCAGCAACTAAGATTTTAGTCGTATCAGCTATCTAATATATTGAGCTAAGACTTTATAAAACCTCACTGCTTCGAGCCATTTGTGCAAGTTGTGCTTGTGGTATATGGTCATGGGACATGGCCAGAGTACAAAAATTTGTAAATTAAGATAGAAAAAAGGTTGATCTTGAAGGTTGGATTTTTTAATTAAAGGTTTATTTTGAATTAATATCAACAAATCTGATACTTCTAAAACCTCATGCATCATCCACAAGTTCTCTATATGTAAATTGTTTCTTTTCCTTAGAGTTATTATTTTGGGAGTTTTGGCTCATAACTACCGAACAGCTTTAAAAATCTCATTTTGTTAATGTTTTAACTCTTATATTGCGAGAAAAAGTTGACTCAACTTTTTTGGTAATTAGTTGATTGTTAAGTTTATAGTTATAGTTGGTAGTTCTGGGGGTAATTTATGTTAAAGATTATCATTTACATAACAAATGTTATACATTGTAATAGTTTCTCTGTGTATATTTTAATAATTTTCTCTTTATTGCATGTGTAGTAGTATTTATTCAATATGTTTTTTTTTTTTCATTTTCTTTCATGAATCCACCAGTAATAATCTTGTTTGATGTCAGCAAAATTTTGCTCCCCCTGCTGCTGCAGCACAGCCAACAATAAAACCCTTTGTTCCTGCAACCCCTGCAGCCCTTAGAAATGTGGGACACTATCAGCAACCTATCTTGGGTTCTCAGCTATATCCGGTCTGTATGTTTTTTGCCATTTGCTACATATTTTGGTCAATTGTTTAATCTTAATATTGTACGCTCTTTCCGTAGGGTGTTGCCAATACTGTCAATCAACCTGGACCTCCAGTTCCTGCTTCACATGGTGTTGGTACATCTCAACCAGCAGCCACCACTGGGCACAGATTTGCACAACCTGCTGCACCTGGCTCTGCACCAAGGGGTTTCGTGCCAGTTCCCAATCCCAATCCCAATTTTGCTCTGAGGCCTGGTATGAGTCCTGTACAACCTTCAAGCCCAACAAAAGCATCACAAGTGCAGTCAGTGGCTGTTCCATCAGCTCCTCCACCTACAGTACAAACAGTCGATACATCAAATGTGCCTGGTAATACTTGTCTCTGAATGTTCAAAATTATTTATTTCATTTTGTGTTGGTTTCACTTATAATCTCTCTGTAGCTAAAGTATATTTGTAATGCTTTTCTATATAATTTCGCCTGTGAAAATGTGGACATTGACATTTGTATTTTGTTAACCACACATGCATTTGACCTCTTATTATTAACTTGATCAGCTATTTATGGATTATCACGAATATCTTATGCTTCTTGTGTTTAATTTCATGCATCTTGATGCTTGATGGGAAGAAGGAACTGACACCTTTGCTTGACGAAGGAGTGAAAAACAGAGACAGAAGCTTATCTTTCACATCTATCCATATGCAGATAAACCTGCCATGGTAGTTGGGATATTATGGCTTTTGTTGTTGTCATGCAATCGTGCTTATGCAAATGCCAAGTTAAATATTTAAGTAAAGATTAAATTAAATTTAGAATTACTAGTGTTTTCTTTTGAGAGGAGTTACTGTATTAAGTTTTTTAATTTGGCATTAAATTTCTGTTGTTGCAAGGCTGGAAATGAGACCAAGCGATGTCAGGTCCAATGAGTCATGTTGCATCTTAGTTAGGTTAGCGCCAATCCATTTGGGCTTTTGGTTCCTGATCAAGCCTGCTCAAATTAGCTCAACTAAGCTTTTGGATCACGGTTTGGTTTGGCCTAACTTGGCTCGATCTATGCAAAGCCTTTATTATAGTGAGAATGTGATCATCCTAGACTTCGAGGCACAAAAAAGACCAAGTCCTCAAGTTCCTGCTGCACTATGTGCAGCTCTTTTCCTGTCAAAAATTGTTGTCGGTTGCGGCATTTGCTCTCAATTCGATGTCAGTGGCTTCCCCAAGATAGATCCATTGCCTCCACTTAATGAGCCAAGCTCCTTGCATCACACCCCCTTTGACAAAGGACAAAGCAGGGGCCCAGTGTGTACTTCTGCCCTTTGCTCCTACATGCCTATCATATCTGCTGCTGTAGCCACCTTGTCCCCGACCAACAAAGGAAGATGGAAAATGATGCGAAAATAGGGGAAATGTTGGTAGTAACTACCTATGTCATAGTTGTTAGTGTGGTGGAACAGAAGAGTCACAGGGTTGCTCCTACACTGGTGCCTATTCTTTTTCATTTTGGAATTAAATACATTTTATTTCACTCTGAGTCATCCAGCTGGGTCGTGCTAGGCTTTGTCTTTTTCCGAGCTGCACCTAAATTTTTTTGACTTAGGCCTGATTCAGCCAGGTCTTACAAGCAGTTGCAACAAGCCAGACTTTTGTATGGACGAGCCTTGGCTTGGCCCACTATTTGCCCATATAGTTCCTACTCTTTTTGTTGTGAAGCCTCATGGAAAGTGAAAGCTCCCAAGGTTTCCTGCATAATCTCTTATTTTTTTAATGGTCATTAATTTTTCACTCTCTTAGTTGCTCATTGTTAGTTATCAATCTTTCAGTGTGTTCTGATGAGTGTTTGGTGAGTAATACTTGTGTGTGGTTAGTCTGTTTAAATTTACTGATATCTAAGGTTCTTGTCCTTTGTTTGTGCTCTTCATGACGTGTATATATTCTTACAATTTTGGTGTCTATGCCCACCTCCCTTCATAAGCTGTTATGTGATAACTATGAATTGCACAATTTAAAATATGCTAACATGCAAGTTTCTCTTTTTGTGCCCTTACAGCTGAATTGAAGCCTGTTATCACCACTTTGACCAGACTATATGATGAGACATCAGTAGCTCTTGGAGGATCTCATGCAAATCCATCTAAAAAGCGGGAAATTGAGGATAACTCAAGGAGAATTGGATCTTTGTTTGCAAAACTTAATAGCGGGCACACATCTCCTGATGTTGCTACTAAGCTTGTTCAGCTTTGCCAGGCTTTGGATGCTGGGGATTTTGCTGGTGCATTACACATCCAGGTACACTGTCACTTACTAGAAAATTATTGCTGCTAGTGAGAGAACCATCTTCATCCATACTTTATAATTATTTCATTCATAATCTACATCGAGGAAGCTAAGTATATGCATATTATTATGACTTCGTTTCTCCTCTGCACTAGGTTCATTCTTTATTGTTTTACATTTGTCTCTGGAAGCATACTGCCAATGTTATATCAAACATGAAGGGTTCTCTAAGGATAGGAGAAAGCATTAACAAAAACTATCTGCAGTTTTAACTTTTCCTCTTTGGTTTATGAGATCATTAGCAGGTTTTGTTACTGTTTTTGAGTTGGACATTCTGATTATTCTTCAAAAATAATACAGTCCACTTGAGCAACATCTTCCTGCCTTCTCCACTTGAGATTATTTACTGATTATTTCTAAGCATGTGAAAGTGGCGGCCTAGTGCATGATGCCCCTATCAATGGTTTGGACATAGTGACACTGTTATTACCCATGCAAGTAGAGGCGATTTATGTGAGTTGAATCCTGGTTATATCAAGGTCCCGAAGGAGTGACCTTACAATGGCACCAAATCTCACATGTACCAACAGGATGTTTTAGTGAACCCTATTAATATAAGAAATTAGTGAAATATGTCAATACGTTTTGGTTTAATTGTTTTTCTAGACAAGTTTATCATGTTAATATTGCTATTCGTGTTGCTTAATTGAATAACTCGCAATCTATAGTGCCCAACTAAAGCTTAGTATTTTGTTGGTTGACAAATTGTTTCATGGTGCCAGGTGGACATGGCAAGAAGCTATTGGAATGAGTGCGATGTCTGGGTTGCTTCATTAAAGCGAATGATCAAGACAACGCAGAGTGTCAGATTATAAGGGAGCTGAGGCATTCCTTCTCTTGGCGTAGTCAGTGTGTAACTTTGGTTTTCCTGGTTTGTTAAACACTATGTCACCTCTTTTTTTTTTTTGTAATTAACAGCATCATTTGTAGATCGACAACCTGTCACACATGCTACTTAAGTGGAGCAGCAATCCAGGCCTCTCTTTCCATAAAAGTCTGGATATTTTCAGAGAATCGGGTTTCGGAATTGGTCTCAATATTTGTTGTACGGTGACATTTCATCCAGGTTTGCAACGTCTTTCTTTGGTTCTTAATATTTTCTATGATGCAAAACTAGAATGCGAGTATTTTTGTTCAGCCTTCACGAGTGATTGGTGACATTTTCTCCTTTGTTCAATTATGACTATAATTAGTGATTTTTTCCTTTTCTGAGTGTGGTTTGTCTTTTTTTTTTATTTGTTGAACTTGTCTTTTATTTCTTGTAGAGTGGATCGAGCGAACTTCCTATTTTTGCCCCATGTTTTTTATTTTATTTTATGGCAACTAAACATTGGGCTTAGTTAGCTTATTAGCATAGCTATCCTAGTCTTGTTAAGTTAAAATAATTAACCTAGTTCTTCCTGGAGTGAATGGGTGTACCGTCATATATGATTAAAGTAGGATATCATCTTTATATTTATCTTTATCAATGTTATCAATAATAGTACAATGGAAAAGTAGATAATTATATAATATGTTAATTAGTTAAACAAAAAGGTGAGTTTTTCTATATTGGTTTTTGACACTTGTATATATACTATAAATATATATTCACAACTCACATATGCATTTATTACTTAAAAACTCATGTACATAAAAGAGTGTTCACATCATCATTTATATCTACTTCAACATGGATCTATAATTGATCTTATTTTTTCCTATCATATGGATGGATTAATCATGTTATATGTAAAATAGGATCTATAATAAGTGATAATTTAGTATAAATTTTTAATTTAATATATTAATGTGAGCATGCATCTGCGATCTTTTTAAATTAAGTGTATTAAATGTTCCATTGTGAAATAACCTTCTTATGGCTTTTTTAGTAACGTATAATTCTGTAACATGCTAGATATATAATTAAGAGATACAACTTTGATTCAAAGTAAATCACAATACATGTGTGCTAAGAAAGATTATAGCACATGTAATGAAAATTTTTAGTTTGCTCGTGAACTCTCACGTCACATATCATGACATCACATATATACAAAAGCATAAAGTCATGATAAACTCTGACTTTTTATAACCATTTTGTTAATATAATATATGCATACCAATGCGATATAAATTTTGATGTATAATAAGTCATAATGCTTATATGCACAAGTAGATTAAAGCACATGCCGTAGGAAATCATAGCACGTTTATTAATTTTTATATCATGTATTATAACATATACATACATTCTCACCTCATACGTCATATATATAAATATATATAATATTTTAAGCTATATAAAATTTTGATTTACAGTGAGTCAAAATACCTACATGATAATAATTCATAGTATATAAAATAAGAAACATATATATAAATATACATAATATTTTATAACAGGTGCAACATCACATCACATGATATGTGCGTAAATTTCTAATTTCAAATCATTTCTAACACACTGAGGTAAATTTAATTCATAGTGCATGCAATAATAAATTATAATATATTCTTAAAATTCAACGTCATACTTCATAACATTCTCACATCACACTGTATATTATAATATATACATACATCGTACGTCATATTATATCCGTACACTTTCATATTATATATTATGATATTTATGTACACTCTTACGTTACAAATAAGCATGTCATATACTTTTACACGACACATCATGACATGTTCATATACTCTTGATAATATATGGATGCATATCATTCATATTCATTATAATTCATCTAATTTTAGGTTTATGCATTGCACATATTAACATCAAGTTTATAACGTTCATTTTCATTACAATTCATCTAATTTTAGGCTTATGCATTGCACATATTAACATCAAGTTCATAACAATCTTATCATTCAAAACATACTTTCAAACATATATTAAGCTCATAATCATTTTATCATTCAAAATATACTTTTAAACATATATTAAACTTATTATATTCTTATCTTGCAAAACATGCTTTCAAACATCAATTAAGCTTATAACAATATGAACATTTAAGATATGCTTTCAAAATATATTTGACTTTACATGATATATAACCATTATTTTATAGTAAATTAAGCTTATACTTATATGATTTAGTTAAAATGAGGTTTTCATTGAATAGCCATAGTCCTATGTTATCAGATGTCCATGGTCCTCAGTTAACATATCAAATTTGGAACATAGGATTATATTATACTTAAACTAAAAATATTTTATTTTAAATTACTTATAACTCCCAATACAACGAATGATTTGTAGCAAACTTTTGATAAGTGACCTCTCTAATGAGACTAAAGTACCCTCCCAATTTAACTACTATCACCAATGTTAAAACTGGATTAAGATTGTTTGAACTTCGAGAGCTCATATCCTGATGCATAAAGTTAGTTTCACTAAATTTCAAATCCTACGTAATCATAATTTTTTTTTAAAACATATAAAAAGAACATAATCTAATATCTTTAAATGAGTCAATTTATCTTGAACAAAACCTCTTTACACAAAATAAAAAATTTTGAGCACATAACTCTATATACCAATATCAAATTAAAGTCATATCAAATGTCTTACTATCATAATAAATTCATAAACAACATATCTAAAAATAAAAGGTAAAATCAAAATATAGGTTACTAAAAGACAATTTGAAGTATCATTCAATAATTTGTTAAACAAAAACTCTAGATGTAAATGAGGAATAGTTAGATTTTCTTACCTAATCTTTCTTGGAACTAAGTTCCTTGGGCTTTGTTAGGAAATTTTTGGGGGCAACATCATATGCACAGCGGAAGAACAAAAAATAAAATCCATAATTCTCTAAAGATTTGTTTGTCATCGTACGAAGATTGATGTGCAAAATCTACGAAACTTAAAACTGTGTATAAGATAAATTGTGTTACCTAGGGAGATTGTATATCCTCGCAGATTTCTAGGAGAGGGTGAAGAAGGTCAAGCGCCCTCCTCTCTAGCGATGATCCACACAGCAGGACTACGACGACACTCCTCAAAACTCCAAACCTACTCTGAGGTGGAGAGGGGGAGGAGAATATGAGAGGCAAGCAAAAAGCTCTTGCCTATGAACCACTAAATCTCTCCTATTTATAGAGGTCTCCTATCAACTTAACCATAATGGATCCTCCCCTATTGGATATTGGATCTACATCTAACTACCCAAGCATCTTAGATTAGTGGATCTCTATCCAATAATCTCTTATGGGCTCTTATTGGATCTCATCCATAGGATCCAATAATTCAAGAGCTTATTGAATATCCAATTAGGGGCTCCGGCGGATATCTCATATCCGAACCTCTACTCATCGTAATGCCTACCATATGTGTGTGACCCTCTATGCCCAATATCAAGCTAGCCGTGAGTCATACCTGTCAGAACTCCTTCTGGCTTAGTGAATTATTATCTTTATAATAATTCACTCGACTTATCGACTATAGACGTACTAGACCACTACGCCGTAGTCCCCAAATAATACAGGAGAATCCAATCTATTGGACATACCTGTCCTAAGTTACCGTGTACCTATAGTCCCTCATCCATAAAATATCCCAGAGATCATATACCGGGCATGGTACTGTCAGACCCATACGGTTTCTACTCGAGTCTCGTTTAATCAGATTCTCTTGGAGAACTCTTTCTCTCTCAATCCGAATGACCATAGCCAGGGATTTGTCTGAGTAAGAATACATGAGATATTCCTCTCATGACAATGAAAGTGAATGATCCTCTATCGACACTCAATAGCCCTCGTAAGGTTGACTATCACTCCCGAAGACCAATTGTGCTAGATCTGGGACATCCAAACCTATAAATCTGGTATCAAAGAGTGGAGCACTCATACAGGACATCCTTGGTATCCCAAGTCTAAGGAAGAGATATACCACTGGGACCACGGAATCATTGTATGACGATAAGACATCATCAACCATCCAACATTTCATAAGCGGATCAATCAATGAACTCATTTCTCAATAAGCATCGGTATTGTATCTCTAGTGTCCCCACACGAGCAGCTATGAGACCAATTGTATCCATCATATGGACAGATATACAACACATAAGTCTGTCCAGTTATCTCGATGTCCCTCTCGAGTAACCTATGACCAGAATTATTTAGGATATATGTTTAAAGGCAAATCGATCTCATTATCATGATCTCATCACGATTCGATTCCCATTACACATATTCAAGGACATCACAATATATATATATATATATATATATATATATATATATATATATATATATA
>LVTN01000158.1:223055-277195 GCA_001649415.1 Musa itinerans
TATATATATATATATATATATATCATAAATATAATAAGCAAAAAGAAGTCATCACTCATATGATTGATTTGTAGGGCATATATTACTATAGACTTTAATGAAGAAATGATTAAAATTTGGAGAGAAAAAAATTATGAAAATTAAAAAAAAAATACTGGTGAGAAAGATAAAGTGAAAGTAAAGAAAAGCTTATGTTAGTGAGTTGCTTAAGAGGCATCCAAGTTCATTCCCACTAAACCTCATCTAAGTTTTTTTTTTTTTTACTTCTTTTATTTTCTTCTTTTCTTAACATAAGTGTTGTAGCAATTTACGATTGAGTTTAATTTGAATTGATTAAGATGAAATGTTTCGATTTAATTTCATCATTCAATCTTTCTTATATATCTTAATATTTTTAATGTAATTTTTTCTTTGATTTTTTATCTTCACTTAATTATCAATTATTCTACTCATACATAAGTAATTATTATCCTCCACGAATATGATATTCAAACCTAAAACGTATTTGCTTTGAATGTGATTAAACTCGTCTAGAGAGATACTTAAGGTTAGTCACAACATAAAAGTCTCTTCTAATCCCCATGTGAATATCTATTATTATCATGACTTAAGCATAGACATCATAAAATATATCCTTAAGTGATGATACCATCAATTAACATGTTAGGTTAGGTGTGTTGTGTGTGTGTGGGGGGGGGGGGGGGGAGTTGGACACAAATTCTAAAAAAAAAAAAAAAACTACAACAAGTGCTTATAGTAGGTTCTTAATTATAGATAAAATCTAGCAGGTCAAACCATTCTAATGAACAGAAGCTAAAGGATTCTATTTAACCAGATTATTTTATTTATTTTTATATCAGTATCTATTTTCAATTTTGTCACATGATGCATGTACATATCATGGCTTTTTACGATAGATATGAGCCATAAATTGTGTCCATAGAATAGTTTGAAGTGTACGACGGTGGGTAAAGTGTTTTAGGTATCTATCTTTATCTTATGACGTCAGGTCAAAGACGATCGTTAGTTGATCTGAAACGAGGATGAATATAATAAGTATCCATATTTATCTGATCTCGTCAGGTCAAACACACACTTTGTTAGTTGATCTGAACTGGGGATGAACAGAAGAAAAATACAAGTGTCTATATTTATTATTCCATCACAATCATTACTTGATCTGAAATAAAGGATGAATAGAAAATTAGAAAAATCATTTCTAATTTTTCTATACCTCAAATTATTTCTAAAATTGCATGATTGCAAAAGAAAAAAGAAAAAAAAAAGAAATGAAATTATTTCTAAAATTGCACGACTTCGCATCCCCCACCGTGATTCATGTTATCGAAACCATCATGCCATGCCGCAGGGTGAGGGCCAGCTCAAATGGGGTCGCGTCGCACGTGCCGCCTTGTTGCCTCCCACGTGAACCCCCACTCCAGGATAAATCGGTCGGCATTCGGGTCCCCCCACACGACGAACCCAGTCGTACCCAACCGAACCAAATGACCAGAGAGGATTCCTTGCGACGATGAGGCTTCCACCACAACCGGCCAATCCGGGCTGGGCCCACCCTCTTCCTCCTGTCTCGTCCGCTGCAGGAGAACGAAACCCGTCCCCGACTCACCTACTCAGCATTGCAACCACCTTTGACACTGAGTCAGCGCTTTCGCACGTTTATTATATATTACACACTCGACGCTACTTTTGATTTCCAACAAAATTACGTATTTCTCCTTCTTCATTTATTTAGTGGTATTTTAGCTTTCCCTGTTGCAAAAGTAAATCCTGATGTTTGTTTTTTATTGTTAACATTATAATTCCTTTGAAAAATGATATCAATCATAATCGACATCTTTTAATTTTTGTATTCAAAATATTCATTTATCCATGATTAATTAAAATTTTTAAATATGTCATATATATATATATATGCTAATTATGGAGTGGAGTGACATGTGACATATACATGTTATTTGGGGAGGTAAATATATTATGTACAAAACTCTCAAAATTTGTGGAGGCATACACATGTCATAAAAAAAAAAAAAACATAAAAAAAACTAGCGAGGATAGAAAAGTAAAATAATTTATAGTCAAAGCCAATAATATTTCATTCGATCTCTCTGTGCAGCTCACAATGCGGGCAGGCAGTGGCAGTAGGTGAAGTAAGAAACAAACCTCCCTTCATTTAATGGGGGCACACACACCCTCTCCATTTCTTTATCCCTTTTACCACCTTCTTTTTATTTAGTGACACGGAGAAGGCTTGTGGAAGAAGCTTACCAGGTGAAGGTGGGGGAAGACCGTGCCGCTGCGGTGTCTACCATTACGTTACAAGGCAAACAACGGGTGTCATTTGGTCCACTCCGCATCATTGCTATCCCACCCCCCCCACCTCTCTCTCTCTTTCTCTTCCCCACTGCCTCGCAGCTCGAAACCCTAATCCTGAGGGCTTCGGAGTCGATCCACTGCGCGTCGCGGCCGTCACGTGCGGGGGAATGTGGACTGCTTTCCGTCTGTTTCTGCTCTGATTTCTTACTTGAACCGGAGGTGTTGGCAGGGAAGGGGGCGCCCAAGTGCCTGATCTGATGCCCCGGGTTCGCCTGGTGGGAAGCGGCGCGCGATGTCGTCGGCTCCGGCGGCTGCACCGATGTTTGAGCGCCATCGAGCTGTAGCACCCAACACCGTATGCTTGCACTTCATCGCTGTTTTGATCTGTGCTACTTTTTCTGCTTTTTGGTTACTGCTGTTATGGTTGTTAAAGTTTTAAAGCTGTAATCCTTGGGGTGTCTGCATATGCTTCTATTCACTTAGGACCGAATAGTAGCATGCTATTATTACCATATTTTTTTACTTAAAGAGCAAATTTGGTCCTTGGGGAAAGTTAAAGACTGTTAAATGTTACACTTTATGCCCTGTGTAATGGTATCCTTTGTGGAATTACATATCTTTCTTCTCGTTCTCTTTATTGGATTTTATCGAAAGGTAAATCTCAACAGGTTTTCCATGATAATACATAATCTATGTTGTCATAGAATAGTCTATTAATGCTTGCCCTATAGCTTGCTAGTCTAAGTTGGGTGACTTTTTTGTTTATTGTTATACACACAAATAAGCAAGTTGAGATTAATAAATTCAAAGAAAAGGGACGTACAATTGTGGTTATGCCTCCCAGGTAAGATAATTTGACTCAAGAAATTGTTAACATAATTCCACTTAACCACGACAGAGAAAGCAAGTTATAAGTGGAGTCCCGGATGGCTTCAGACATGCTAGCATATGCTTTTGTGGTTAGAGAGACGGTGCACCATCTTTTTTGCAATGAACCGCAGCATGTTGTATGAGCTATGCATGAACCTTTGCTTCTAGACCCTTTTGTAGTTGGTCTTTGAAAATTGGAAATTATTCAATAAAGTTTAATGGAGAAGATCAGAGAAGGGAGGTTGTGTGCGAGGTTCAATTAATGCATGAACATTATACTTTGCTGTTAAGAGGATGCATAGTCACATGGTGAAATACTAGCATGAGTTAGAAATGTTCACGTTCATTGTGATATTGATGGATGAACCTTTTTAACAAAAGTTAGACTATGCCCTTAAAATGACTAAACAATGCTTTGAGTCCTTGAATGTGTTAAAATTCATAGTATTAGACAAATATTGATCTATAGTTGTATCCCAAATTGGGACTGCTCCATAAGTGGAATCTTATTTGTTGCGATGTGCCATGTCTGAGAACCTTGTGCAATAATGCATATCAGTTGAAGTTGAACTGTCATTTGTAACACTAAACACCATATATGCCTAAATGATACTGTACATCCTAGTTGTGTAACATTGATGACTAGTAAAACTTTGAGCAAGTTCTTTTGTTTAGAACTTTCGTATTACACCACTATACGTTTATCATTTTTCTTATGTCCATATATATTGGACTTTCTTAAGGAAGCTCAAATACTGTCTTTGAGACTGTAATGGTTTTGATTGTTATTCTTATCTTTCTTAGTGATCTGGAAAAATTGGTATTTTACTTTTCTGTCATTAACTTTTGATCGCCTCTGCAGGTGTTCAAAAGTGGACCACTTTTTATTTCATCTAAAGGTTAGTTATGTGCTTTTTGCGCTGATGTTGTGCTTGATGAAATTTTCTGACTGTATAGTGCATATTAATTTTTCTCATAGATATTTTTGTGGATGTCAACAATTTTAATTCAAGCAACCAAATCATCTTTGATTATTCTGATATTCTCTGTAAATTTGAAGTGCACCTCCTTATGAAGTTAGATAGAACTAATTCTGGTTCTGTTTCTTAATTAGTTATTTCATTGTCAAAAATGTTAGGTTGGCAGGAATAGTAATCATGGTAATTCTGGCAGCCTTTTCAAAGCCTGCTTTTACTATGATGATAATTCAGCATCACACACTGCATCAATTCTAGGGCATTACCTAGGGCTTAAAAGCCCCAAAACCTAGACTCAAAGCAGAACACTAGAAAATAAGCTCTTAATGATAGTCGCTGAAATAGATTGCAAGGCCACAAGTTTGAGTCATAGAGAAAGGGGGATAGGGAGTGAGAGGCTTGACATCATATAATGAGAGAGAGGAACAACAAGGTAATGATCTAGGTCAATATGTTTGACGGATCAATCATGAGAGAGGTGTTACTTATCTGGTTTGTGATGATAGCTCCACTCCTCCGAGATGATTCAAATCATGAAATCTGTCCATCTCACATCGTTGAGAGTAGTTCTATTCGTAATCAGGTATGAGATTGATAGGATTGATATATAGGATCATCAAGGAGCTAGGGTGGGGCTGTGGTGCGCGACCAGCTAGTATTTTACCTTGAGTAGAGGGTCACAATGGGGCCTTGGTGATCCATCAAAGAGGGGGAGATGAGAGGGAGGTCGTGGGTGGAACAGATTCCAAGGAAGGCCTGGTTGAGTGAGCTTTGAGAGTAAGGTGATGCGAAGAAGGTGATTCCATCAGATCACAGTTCAGATTGCTATTTGGTCATTGTGAATTTTTTTTTAATTGCCTTCTTGTGCTCCTACTTCAACAGTTTTATTTGTTAGTGATAATTTCTGATTTTATAATGTTTCTTCTCCTTTTCCCTGGAACTTTGATATATATATACTGATCTGCAGGAATAGGTTGGAAGTCATGGAAGAGGCGTTGGTTTATTCTCACAAGGACATCGTTGGTTTTTTTCAAGAATGATCCTGTATGTTTGATTATTTCTACTCGATACATTTGATATTGCTTTCCGTGAAATTATTTACCGTATGGTTTATAAAAACTTGTTATTTCTGTCGCTGGTCGTAATGTGGTTATGTTCTAGCGTGCATTACCGCAAAGAGGCGGTGAAGTAAATCTTACTTTGGGTGGTATTGACCTAAACAATTCGGGGAGGTAAATTTTATTGTTTATGATTTTTGTACAATGATCTTGCTGTAATTGATATACATTGACATGTTTGTTCAAATTATATTTGTAGTGTGGTCGTTAGAGAAGATAAGAAGCTACTAACGGTTTTGTTTCCTGATGGACGGGATGGTCGGGCATTTACCCTTAAGGTAATTCATTAATTATCTTCTTTCAACTTTTAGATGAATATTCCAGAAGGGTTGCCAACTCACTTTTTCTTCTTAAACAATATATCTTCATTAATCTTCATAAGCTTTTTAATTATGGGTGTACAGGCGGAATCATTGGAGGATTTATTTGAATGGAAAACGGCTCTTGAGCATGCACTCACACAAGCTCCAAATGCTGCTCTTGTGATGGGACACAATGGGATATTTCGTAATGACAATGCCGATACTTTTGAAGGATCATTCGAATATTGTTCGTTCCACTGACTGCAAGCTCTCACTTTCTGTAGCATGACATAGACTAAAGAAGACCCAAATTAGTAGTAGTGTGACTCTGTCCAATTTTTTACTTCCAACCATCGACTTACTGTTCTGCATCATGTGTAGGGAGAGACAAGCGTCCTATCAAGTCTTTGGTTGTTGGTAGGCCAATTTTGCTTGCACTTGAAGATATTGATGGGGGCCCATCCTTTTTAGAGAAAGCTTTACGGTTTCTTGAGAAGCAGGGTAAGTCATATGATCAATATTGCGGTCAACACTCTCATCTGTGTTTTCTGATAATGACCGAGTTTTTTTCTGGATTATATTGCTATGCTAAGTAGTAGTAATGACTAAATTGGATGTTTGTTGTACATGCCATTACCTCATGTCATTCCAAAACGCTTGGGTCTAATGTAGAAGGTACATGCATCGCCTACAGCATGGCTGTGATTATGTATGTTAACTTAGATGTAGGATTAAGGTTTGATGTGACAAATTGTTAGAGATCTTTGGAATCATGAAATTTAATGTTTTTTGGCAGCATAGGTCCCTAATGAATGTATAGATGCATATAACAGTCTTGTACAATGTCTGTTATCTAGTGTCGCAAGGGGTTATTTTATCAAGCCGCATCAGGATTTTACCCATGCCGTTGCAATAACAACTGATCATGGATGGAACTAAATTAAAAAATGCCAACCATTTCAGTACCTACGAATCCCTTGGGTGACATAAAGGCATGCTGCGCATGTGTAGTACGTAAGGGGTGGGCTTTGAGTACTAAGATGATTGCTTCATCCTCATGTAGAGATCCAGGTTATGGATTTCGCTTTCCTTCTCTTGGGACTCATGCAGTACAATATTGTGTTGTAAGGTTTATATTTGCAATAAAGTCATGAGATTAATTGCATATTGCTTGTGTATCCCCTTGGTCCAAAAATTTTGTATGCATGTAGGTATTGCCAAGGCATTTCTCCCTTTCAACTGTTTGAGAAGGCAGACTTCTTTTATGTACAAAAAAGTGCCACACAGATTAGCAAAACAACACTTAAAACTGTGACTGAATGGCACACAAGGAGCCTTAAAGATCATATTCATACATGGACTGTTCAAAATGTTAAAAGGAGAACTGAACAAAACATGCCACATCTGGTTCAATTTTTTTCAGATTTTTTTGTTTAGTCTGGTTTACAAAATTGAAAATCAAGATATATGTTCCTGCATCCTGCTGTACTGCCTTGCTGGAAGCTTAGAACATATGACTGTTTTTCATGATATTCATGTTGTCATGCTATAGATTAATGTGGTACACGGTGTGTTAGTGAAAGCAATTCCATGCCAGTAATTTTGTTGGTATTGCATCATACTGGTGTTTGCTTGCGAGGTGGTTCATTATGGAGTGGCATGGACCAAATTGTACTGGTGCATAGCACAAATGGGTTGCTTCAGATGACATTGACATGTGATGTTTTATGCTTCTATCAAACCACACACATGCTAGCTAGTGGATAGAAAATTTCTGGATAATTGTTCAATTCAACTAATAGCGATGCAAGTTTTTTACAATTTTGAAGTGGCTTCCATTGAGAAGATAGCATGTCATCTCGTTAGTGTAACACAGTTCCAACTTCCATGATTGGTTATTGAGTTGCATTGATGCTCATGTAGTTATAAACTGGATGTACAGTTAGATACACTTTGCATACTTTTTGGCGCCATGAGGAATTGTGCTGATATTTTGTGGTTAATCACCATATGTTTTTGTTGCCGAGAACTTTTTCCGATTGAATGATTATAATTTTTTCTTTGGTTTTGTACAGGATTTTTAATTTTACAACTTCCATTACTTTTCTAAATTCTCTATTTTTGACTGTATGCTTATGCCCCTCAGTTGTATGGTGAAGCAGAACCCATTCAGTCTCATGAACATGGATATAATTTTTTGCAGTTGATGCTGATCTTTAATAGCTAGATAATCAGTTATACAAATTAAATTTGTAGGTATTAAGGTCGAGGGGATCTTGCGGCAAGCAGCTGATGTTGAGGAAGTTGATCGAAGAATCCAAGAATATGAGCAAGGTTGTGTTCTTGTATCAGTTGCATAATTTTAGTTGTGGCAGATGCGGACTGAATACATAGGATAATACAGATTAGGCATATCTAGAACTATTCTTCATTCATCTCTTTTCTTGTTCTTTTGGTACTCAATGTTATGTCCTTGAACTATACATTAGTGTTAATATTGGTTTATTAACTTTCTGTCAGGAAAGACTGAATTTGCAGCTGATGAGGATGCCCATGTTGTTGGTGATTGCGTGAAGGTACTTATGCTTCTATTCTTCTGAGTCAATACCTGAAAGAACCATAACTAACATTTATGGAACACTACAGTATGTTCTTCGGGAGCTACCGTCATCTCCAGTTCCTGCATCCTGCTGTACTGCCTTGCTGGAAGCTTATAGTATGTCCCAATGTTTGTAGTTATCCAAATAAGTAGCTTTCAGATGATGCTGTCATTTTAAGAATTTGTTTTGGGATTGTATGATCTTTTTAATCAGTAGACAAGTATGTTAAGCTAGAAATAATTATTGGAGTGGACTTGATTTGAAATTTAGATAAGATTGTATGAGGTAGAGTTTTCCTACTGGATAAGTACTTGAGATCTAGATAAGAATAACACATTTTTGTCTTGATGAATGCAGATGTTAGGTACACTTTTTGAGATTAAAATAGTTAATCACTAACAGTGTAGCCTAACCCATCTTTATGGTTTATACTTTATAGAATTTTTTTTGGCCATCTCGTTCTTTCTATCTTCAAGGTTTGAAGCATTAAAATATATCATTTGAAACCTATGCAATAGACTATTAGTTCTTAGTTACTGAAAATAGATTATTGACTCATTGGTATATGCAAGGTTTAAACTCTTGGGTATTGGACTTTTATCAATTGTTGGTTGAACCGGATGAGTCTAGTTCATATTGGTGTACTGGCACACGGTATGTCAGTATATATATCTCTCAAATTGATGGCAATCGGATTTATTTAAACAGTTATCATTGGCATTTTTCAAATGTTCTTTGTAACATTCTAATTGTTCTTAGTTCCCATCAAAAGAGAGTCACAACCATATTTTTTGCTCTTATCTTATAAATTAAAAAAGACACCAATCATATATGAAAAATGACCTGGAGGTAAAAATTATATCCTGTTGACTTACACTATATGCATCGTGGTAGATTTTACAACCTCATAATTAGCATATCTTGCACTGATCTTTTGCTGTGATATGATTTATAATCCAATCATATGTTTATTGAACAATTGCTACACCAAATCAGCTTCAGGGATCCACAATTCTCACCAACTAGTCAGATTGGTGACAATACATGATGTTGTACATCTTGAGGTGGATCCATAGTCCTCTAACCACCTGAGTACACACCGTATCATGCTTACCAACTCGAGGATATCCACACCCGTGTAGTCGAAGTACATCTTCTCTAATGCATGGGTTAACAATCCATGTTCTTGTACTTACAACAATCAGCCCTGAGAAGTATTTATTGAAATAAAGAGATCAAAAGATCATATTCATGATTTACTGTGTCATCCAAAAGTTTCATTGTCATGACATGAAAGTTACTGATGCAATATACTACAAGTGATGCTTTGTGAAACAACAATCAACTCAACAATATAACAAAGTGCATCATAGATGTTGCTGGTAAAACATACTCCAATTGTTTAAATAATCTGCACCACAGCTATGACATGCAATGTAATGCAAATAGGATGATGCTGTCAGACCCGTTGCAAAAGTTGGAGATAAATGCTGACAATCGTCAAGATATTACAATCTGAAGATAATATTATGAAGTCTATGTAATTTTGGATTATGTTCTGCTTCCTACTCTTCTTGCCCACCAAGCCATTGTCAACTCGTTCAGTCACAAAATCTTCATTTAATTTAGCCCCAGTAGTTGAAACAAATCAATTTGCAAATGATTTTATGCTATTTAGCTGGAACTTTTGGATTCAGTTTAGATAAATGGTCTAAATTTTACCATTTGGCTTGATCCAGTTAGTACTCAATTCGGTGTTTCGGGTTCAAGTTTGATGTTTAGTTCAACATTTTCCTACTCTTTCGATCAAATTGGTCCTATCTAGTATCTACGCATCCAGATAAGTTGGGATCAAGCTATTGTGTTCAAATATTGTCATATGCTGTGTCAATAAGTTATCTTTATCCATTATAGTGATATAATCTACCAATCTGAGAGGACTGATATAATGTTGTACTTGACATTGCATTCCTTGCCATGCTGGTAGTTTTCATAATTCTAATTGTATCCTGTTTTCTGCTGTCTAAAATGCAATTATAGATTCCCTTGGAAACATAAGTTTTCAATAATTATTTCATACTTGTTGAAAACCTATTGCTTTTCATGCCTATCTAACATTAGTACTCTGTGAAACATTCTTATGAAAGTTACTGAATAACAAACTACTATGCTTCTCATGATCGTTGTTGTCATCTGCTTTCTTCAATCTAGGAAATTTGTAGGTTATATATGAGCCATAGTATTTGGTTTATTTCATTTTCATATTTGCTTTGCTCATTTTTTCTGTGTTGTGTTGATTTTTTTGCCTTGATCTTATACCTGTATAGGGCTGGAACATAAGGAGGCTCGTGTAAATGCTATGCGTTCTGCAATATCCGAGACATTTCCTGAACCAAATCGGAGGTTATTGCAGAGGTTGATTCTGTTTACTTTTGTGATCATCTAACTATTCCTGGATGCATAATTTTTTGTTGCTGTTCAGTGCAATTGAGCTTTACAAATTTCTTTTACAATGCTCATTGAACATGCTAGTACAGTAAAAGCTTCATTGCTTGTGCTTTTCTTTTTTCTTCTCTTAGATTACACTGTACAACTTCTTAGAGACAACTTGTTAAGGGTTATTACTAGCATTTCCATACACTAGTTTGTCAATAAACTCTTGTGATGGACTTCATGTATTGTTTATTGAAGCTTGATGTGGTCTTAATAAACTTTGGTCTGCACTGAGTTTTGGAGGCATGGAATATCTAGATGGGATGTACATGGTCAGGGGTTGTAATTTTGTGTACCGGTACAATACCTGTGAGGACTCGAATTGGTATCATACCCGTTCCTACCAATATATCAACACTTGGTACACCATTACATACCGAGTTTCAGAAAAAATCTGAAGAAATACTGACAAGAAACAAAACTGCCCATTTTAGGCTTGTACCATCCTATAACAGGTGGTTCAAGCCCTACACTAGGCGTTTCTAGTGGTACAAGCCCTACTCCGAGCGTAACAGGTGGTACAATCTCTACACCTTGTGTTCCAAGTGGTACAAGGCCTATACTGCATGTACTGGGTGGTACAAGCCCTACATTGGGTGTACTGGATGGTACAAGCCCTGTACCAAGCAAACAGTTGGGCCCTGCACTGGATAGTGCAGGCCTTATATTGAGTGTACAACCCAGTTTATCCTGGTCCGTATACCAGGAGATTGTTGAGTCGGTAAATAACGGCCATACCATTCTGTACGGGGTGGTATTGTGAATCTTGTACATACTACATAGTTTAATATATTTGTCTACATTTTGCTATTATATGTGCTTAAATGAAATTTAGGATCATTTGTAGGCTTTTTAGGAGGGAGTTTTCTTGGTTAGCTTCATGTATGGAATGATATTTGATGAAGCATCAGGGCATGTTTCCTTATAAGCATCAGGGCATGCAGGCATGGTTTAAAGTAACAATGCTTTGTTTTGGCCAAGTCTTCATCCATCATATATTAGTACTGGGATAAGTACCAAGGATATGGATGATCAAAGAGATGTTAGGTTGTGCCTTAAAATGGACTCTTGTGAACATTTCGCTCCTCTTTTAATTTAATGGTTTGATGTTGAAGTAATTTTTTTTAAAGCATTTAAGAACAGAATCTTTGCATGCACTCCTTGGTTTAATATTTTTGCTAGTCAACCTTTATGTTAACTGTAGTTATGAGTATACATCCTTCTATTTTTCTGCAAAACCAAAGTTTTGCCATGCATGTTATAATAGGTGAGTTGGATAATGAACCATTTAAAGGCGTGCTTGTTCTTTTGCAGAAAACCAGAGTATGGGTCAATATGCTGGTTGTTGCCTGCTTGATGTTGTGTCTTTCTCCTAAATTGTGTATCTTTATTCTCATGCTACACCGGCACGTTAGTTCTAGATTGGTGCCTTTCAATTTATGGTGTCCCAAGACCATGGATAAATCATCATCAATATTATTGATCCCTTCTTGTGCAATTAATTCATCAAGTTCTTAACTGAATTCTTGATGTTTTCTTGGTTCAGATGAAACAATATTGTAAACCTAAAAAGATTTGAAGAAAAAAAATCTCATGCAGAAAGAAATGGGACCAAAGCATGCCATTTTATATCATAAGCCCAGTAATAAATATCTACATCAAGTTTTTAACTTCATGTTTATATATGGAAAAGAGGCACCCACTATCAGTTTTAGTTCCATATTCAAGGACAAGAATTAAAATTTGATTTATAATCTACATCAACTGATGAATTTCCCAAGTCCTAGTGATATTTTGGATATACAAAGTCCTGCATCTTAGAGATAACTTTAATATGACAGAGCCATCTAACTTATTAGTCTTGCTGGCTAGCCCAGATATATGTTGGTAGTTTTCTATAGATGTGCAACAAATCTCTCAATAAACATATTTTCCAGGAGAATTTAACTGCTCCTAAATGAGTTATATTTGTTGTATCTTTATTCCCTTTTTTTTTTTTTTTTTTGCTGAGGTAAGCTTTGAACTTTTGGACTGTGCCATGTCCTTGAGGAAAAGTTTTGGAGATCAATAAGGCAGCCAGTAGGATACTTGGTCAAAACCCAGTTTGGTGGCAGCAGTTTCTCGAGGTTGGATCCTCATCAAGTGGATGATGCACATCTGCCATTGGTTACGAGAAATCTTGTAATCTTGTTACGAGTAGATTCATTAGATCGGTTCATCAATAACTAACTGTTAAATCAGAATTCTATTTTGACTTTGTGCCTTTGGTTCCATTATGATTATTTATCAACAATGAAATAATTCCTTCACAGAGATAGGAGACATAATTCATATGGCTATAGTAAGTCTCGTTTGGACTGCTTTAATGATAGTATTTACATTTCTCCCTCTCACTCATTATAGCGAAGGAGTGGACTTAGGGGTATTACTAATTAAGTAATTAAATGTAAAAAAACGAGTAATTGAATTGTGTTAATTGTTTAATTGATCATGTTTATGTGGTCAATTTCCTATCTGGAGTCACACTAACATGAACGATTCTGTCAACATAGGCATATACTGGTACTCCAAGACCATGTACATGCATTTGTTAATTATATTTGTAGTCGATCCTTACAAGGTGATCAGTTTGCTAATAAGAATTGGCAAGATGTACCTGAACAGCAATTATTTGTTGCATAAACTGGGTCTTGTTATGTGTCACCCTTGTTTCTTCACATGTTCGCAATGTCAGTCACCTAGGTAAGTGCTAGATCTCCAAAGGCTGTTGTTCTGCTTTATGGTTATAAATAGCTTTGTGTTCTATATTATTAAGTACCATGGTGCTTCTGCTTCATTCAATTTGGTTTATGACAGTCTTCAAGTTAGTGTTAGTTTTGATATATTAATTTGTTTACCATACGAGCATTTGCTGATTAAATCAGCTATATATATTTTGATTCAAAATTTTATTATCCTTCAATCTTCTGTCTTTTTGGTCATTGATCGAAGTTTTGATTGCAAGATGTATAGTTAATTCTTACAATGCAAGCTTTTGTTTCTTAGGATTTTGAAAACGATGCATGTTATTGCCTCTCATACTGCTGAGAATCGGATGACTCCATCTGCTGTTGCTGCTTGCATGGCACCTCTTTTACTGAGACCACTTTTGGCTGGGGAATGTGAGCTGGATGATGACTTTGATACGAATGGTGACAATTCTGCTCAGCTTCTGGCAGCAGCAAATGCAGCTAATAATGCTCAGGCTATTATCACAACTCTCTTGGAGGAGTATGAAAGTGCATTTGATGTATGACCCTGACCTATTGTTGAGTCAAATTACTTGCATGCTATTATCTTTGTTTCAAAGTTTGATTTTTGAACTTCAAGTCAAAAAAGAGAAATATGATCAGGATCAGGATCCAATAGTTGGAAAATTAGAAACAATCTGCATTGGATTGAATCAGATGGATTGGAGGATATGTATTGGGGAGATGAGTTTTGGTGGATATGAATGTATGTTTTGTAAAAATAAATTTCAAGAAACAATTAGAAAAGAAAGAAATTATTATGTAAAATTTTCTTATATTCTAACATATGTCAAGAACCCAAAATTTACAGTCTCATAAATTTTGGAAATCTTTTTTGTTTTCTATTCTTTACATCACCTCATTGTTTTCCTTTTTTGAAACAAAAAATTAGGTGTCGAGATATGCAAAATTACATATCAGTATGTATATGTAATGGGTAGATGTTAGTTTTCATCTGCCTGCCTTCATATTTTCAAGTCATCTCTTTTTTAACTATGGTTTAACATTTTGGGTGTCGGATTCGTTCCACTCCCTGGCCAGCCCAGTGCGGGTCTGGTATGTGCCAGCATACCAAAACATGGTATGCCAGCATGAACTGTGGTCTATGCTACCGATCCAATAGTTCATTGGACCGGTACACATTTTGCACTAGAACTGTTGCTTTATTCTATACCAGCTGCCTTTATTTCTTTAAAAATGTTTAGAGGCACTCAATACAGATACTTTAGGAAATTTTGCCAAGAGTGGATTTGCTGAAACAAAGATATAACTTGACCTTTTCTTCAAGTGAATTTCTTGCTCACTTCTTCCATTGTTATTAATTTTTATGCTCCTCTATCAAACTTGTTCTTTTTATGAGCAAACAGAACTCAAAACTATATATTTCCCTGTACTGTGAATTTTAGTGACTTTAAAATGTTTCATAAACTTTACTCTGGAGATATCTAAATTTCAGATACTGTAAACATATGGATTTGTTTTCCTGTCCAATATTCTGGCATCCACTTAGAAGCATGTAACTGAGAACAACTGATCATTTATTTGCATATTATGTTTAGTTCATTTTGCTTCTGTTTAGCTAGCCATTGTTTATCGTCTTCGCCTTAACAATCTATTGTTACTTAAACAAGGTAATGGTATCTCCATTTATCCCCTTTTATTTATTTGGATATCGACTTGTCTTAATCTAGCTTTTATCTTCTTCGCAGGATTGTAATTTACTGAGATGCTCTCTCTCATCCAACTCTCAGATTGGAGACACTGGCAGTGAAGAGTCCATAGATGATGTCAATACAGATGTTAAAGATAATGGATATCATGATGCAGAAAATGATGCAGAACCTGACATGGAGGATGATGATAATGATGAACGTGTGCTTAGTGGAAAACTGAGTGAAAGCAGTGGATATGCTGGCAGTGACCTTTATGAGTACAAGGTTTTGTTCTTGATTTATTATAATCTTTATTGCTAGACTTTTGTATATCCATGTAGCATTTATTTTCTGTTGTGTGCTTTCATATCTTTTTATTTTCATCACTGTTCGTTTAAAGGCCGAAGCAAAAGAAACTGCTTTCTAATTTATTGTCTTTCTAATTCATGTACGTTTGTAGTTTACAACCAGAAATACATTTATTATCTGCAAGGTTTAAATACTGCTTGTTAGTACAGTTCAGTATCTATTGGTTTGACAATCAATCGGGGTGCAGTATGGAAATTGTGCCCGGCTCAGTCTGATATGGGCTATACTGCATCGCAAGTGCACTGTATCAGGTTTATCAGGCGGCAAACAGACCATTATTAAACTGTACTGGACTGTAACTGGTACCAATTTTTGGAACTTCTAATAATTTTGCTGTCCCTTTTTCTTTCTCTTTTTTTTTTCTCGTCTCATACCCTCTCTTTGTATTACACGTTTTGTGCAATATTTTCAAAAGGTGCTCGAGCGAAGCCAGGTGAGGCTCAAGTGCCTCGCAAAACCTCAAGGCGAGGCGTTTTGATGAAGCATTGCCTGGGTGCTTGCTTCAGCCCTGTCATCGAGCACCTCAGGCGAGCTCCCGAGTGAAGATAGGTCAAGGTTCGTGCTTGGATCAATTGAACAAGCAAGTTGGTTCAATCGAACCAACTAATCCGCCTTTGTCTGTAGCTTCGTCCTCCGCCCTCATCTTCCCCTACCTTCCTCCATAGCCGTCAGTTACTCATCTTTTTAATCCATTTTTTCTCATTTCAATTAACTTGCTGCATCATATTGAGGTGGTGCACTATTACTTAGTTAGGAGTTAGAACTGTTTAGAACCGTATTGCTAATACTATTTAGCATAGGTCTCCATCTTAGAACCCTGTTTGGCATAGGTTTCAATTGTAATTTATATTTTAAATTTTAATATTTTGGAGTGTCTTGCTTCGTTCGGGTGGGCTCATAGCGCCTCGGGCATTTTGGGGCCTTGGCACCAAGCACTTTAAAAAATAATGATTCTGTGTTGATTGTAGAATAAAATATTTTTTATGATTAAACTGAGAGATTAGCTCATTGTTGATTATTTTAAATTGCATATGTGATAGTTGATTTTCAAAAGTCATTCTAGCCTGTATCTCTATGTTAGTTTCTTCAATCATTTCAAATCTGAATATTTGACCATGAAATTTTTAATCTGTGCCTTTCTTTAATTTTTTTTGATAAAACCATCTCTAACTATTTGTATTATATTAGAAGAGGTCTGTGAAGAGCAAAATATGCATTTTAAGCGAAGTTTTTAGTTTGTGTCTGAGTACCATTCATTTTGTTAATATTCATGATTTCATGCTTCTCAATATGTTATTAGGGGACTAGCTTAGGAATTAGGACATTTGGTGCCTTGTTTATTCCACATCGCAACATTCTCTTACCATGCAGCTATAGTTCCATATGGGGAACGAAGAGAGAGTGGACTTGTATAGATTTACTGGCTTACAATTTAGATACATATGCTTAATTAATTTTTGCTACATTTCTAAGTTACAGTTTGTGCCATTAATTGGTTCAGTATGTCACCAGAGTGATGTGAATAGTATAGGGCAAGGTTCTAAATACCACTAGGGCTGGTCCATACTAGTCGGTACTTGTACGAAGGCAACTCGACACATAGACCTATATATATAGACATCATATCAGATGAATATATATGGTTTATTTCTTTCTTTCAAGAATAAAAATTTGTCCCATGAACTAATTATTTAGTTAGTTAGTTTCTTTAGTTAGTTAGTTCATCTGATTTAAAAATATATAATGATTAATTATTATATATTATTATTATTATTATATATATATATATATAATAATATATATAATATTATTATATATATAGTCAACACCTCGTTACCTCTCATGATGCCTGCCTGAGTGCCAACCACACACGCCTGGATACTCTTCCTCTGTTTCCTCCCCCTTCCCTCTGCCGCATCCTCTCTTTCTCTTCTTCTTTTCCCTTCTCCTATCCTCTCTTCTTCCTTTCCTCCATATATCAGTATGCCGACAATCAGTATGGATCTGGTACCTAAGATTTTAACATAGAGGAAGGATTGTCACTATGAGACTGGTATGTACTGGCTGGTGTTTGCTCGTCCGATCATGATCTTGAACCCAAATGGCCCTTTTCAGGTGGTCCAAGTGTGGTACATGGCTTACCACTTGTTCTGATTTTAAACAATGATGTGGCTTTTTCTGATTGTTGTAATTTCCAACTGTAACTATCATGGCCTTAACGTTATACCATTATCCAGTTATTTTTGTTTTGGAAACATAAACAATGTCTTTTGCTGCATCTCTGCTACTATATTGGCTTTTCATGAGAACCTTTAGATAACATTAGTAAACCTCTGGACGACGACGACGACGACAACAATAACAACAAAGCCATAAGTCCCAGTTATTTGGGGTCGGCTATATGGATCTTTTGTCACCATGGAGATCTATAAAAAGCCAATACTAAAATCGGGTAAGATTCATGTTCATAAGATATGACATAGTTTTATGCTGGTTGTCAGTGACCTAATGTAACCGTCCATTTTTTTCATTTGAGCTTGGGGCCGGCATTGGCAATGTTTTTAGTAAACTTCTGGGCCAACTAATTTATCTGAATCTAGTTGTAACTTTGAGAATCAGCATCTGAAGCTCCAGACTTAGATAACTGATTATTATTTGTGTTTGTCATATATAATTACTTGAAAAAATTATTTGAACTGAGATTACCGTAATATTTGCTGATAGTTTCTTGCACTAGCCAGTGGTTATTGAAATTTTGTTGGTTGGTTGATTTTGACTTCCTGACATTGGAGAATGGTGGTACATCAGTAAAATATATCCGAGTCTGCTTGTAGGTCCCGTAAAATGCTTGATGACTTCGATTATAAACACTGTTTACTAACTTGTGCAAAGTGAAGGAAGGAGTTAATTCTGTTATTGCTTATGTGCTCTCAATTGTTTGTTCACTGTGTGTGCTCGCGTGCAAACTTATCTGCTTTTCTGTATGCACTGCTTGGGTGGGCTGACCTGTGTATGTGCTTGTGCTGACTGACTAGGTGGCTCTAGTAGTATGTGAAGTCAAAAGTCTGTAGTGGTTGTCATTTGACAGATGATGATTAAACATGTATCTTCTAGCTGGAAGTTCAGTTTTAGTGAAGATGCATTGTTTTTCTTAGGAAACTAATATTAGCATCTTCTTCATGGTGTGGTTGGCATTTTTCACCGTTATTGTATATGCTAGCTTTGAAGTAGAGCATAACACTAGGATGGGAAAGGTCTCTCTAATGGAAGAAGTGTTGTATTTGTTATTTTCAGTTGCATGGTTTAAAATACTGATCAGACCAAGCACCGAGCACCAACAATGTACTGACTAATTTGCTGATCCGACCAAGCACCAACAATGGACAATGCAACTTAGTACTGCTTATTATATCATTAGTTTCTTTTATTAGTTTATTCTGTTATATGGGTAGTCATCGACCAAAAAAAAAATCTCGGTTGGTGCCAGTCTTGGTAACCGGTTGAATCTGTATGGTACCATTCTATCAGCTGACCCATTCTGCTTGGTATTACCGGAAAAGAATAATAGAAGAACAGATATACTGACTAGTATTAACCTATATGGTCTGCTACCAGTCCGACCAACGACTGAAAAATACCAACTGGTACATATCCATACTGACTGTTATCCGATTCTTTGGTTATAGGCCGGTCTTTTTAGAGTCTTGGCCATGTACCTGTCAGACAGATTGTCAGAACCAGTATCAGACTGGGGTTTAAAACCTTATATTAATCAAATGCATTGCATCCTGCATCCTAGAAATGAATACTGTTGACATGTTATGTAATGCTCAGATGTTGGTGAGTCTTCACTATGTAGTGGCCAAAGGGCATGATATTATGTTATGGTGGCTGCAATAATCAGTGTTTAGATAGAAACAAGCTTCAGCCACAATGCAAGATTAAGATTTAGTTCATACTTTATCCATATCCCCTGATCGATATCAGTATAAGCTGATCTACATAAGGATCTTCCCCATATAGTTGAGAAATCCCATTGTTATGGATTAGTGCTCAAATTGCTATTGAAAATGGCCAGAATTAGCTGGAATCTTCCAGAATCAATCGGGAATCAGCGAAACTCTCTGAGATTGGTTGATACATGAAAGAATCAGTTTATTCTGGTAGATGAATACCAAATCATGGAGGGGGAGTTATAGGTCCAACAGCCACCACCACGGCCACTTGTAATAGTGAGAGGAGGGAGAAAGGTAAGGAGACTGTCTGCCACAAGATTTGCCACACCCATTGCTATGCGACAGTTGCAGTCATTTCCTGCTCACTGCCTTAAAGTTTTCTACTTTACATTGTTTGGTTGCTATTGTTGTCAACACTCTTGCCACCAGAAAGGTGGCTCTGTCTTCTCCTAGAGAGTGATGCGTCTGCATTGCTATGCCTCAGTCTCTATCACTGTCTGCTCATAAATACAAAGTCACTTCGACCTTCTTCTCAAATAAGAAATGGGGAGAGATAAAAGGGAGATGAAAACCAGGCCTGTCAATTACTACTTGAAGCTACAAAGTTACCTTCACTTGCTCCTTCTGGAGATCGACAGTTTGTTGCTGCCTCACTTCCTTGGCTAGAATTTTCACAGCAATGTGGAAATTGCATGTGAGAAAGGTCACAACTTGAAATCGCTCAAGTTGGGCAGATTTATCTCTTCAATCAAGTTGGTAAAAGGTCCATAGAAATTCAACTGTTTTTGACTAAAGATGTTCAATTTCAACATACATGGATCACTGTATATCAAAATTAAATAAGTTTAAAGCCAGTTTTGGTGATTTAACCTATATAGGCCATTTTGTTCTTTTACAAGAAAACTAAATTAACTTGGCTATTTCAATTACTAGTATAAACTTCTATACAATATTTTAGATGCCATTTTCTTTTACATGTCAATTGTTATGCTAACGAATAAGAATTGATTCCAGATATTGCTCTAATTGTTGTTGGGAACTGTTCAGAGTTTCATGGTAACAGACCTGTCTTGATTTCATTGTCTTAATTAGTTCCATGCTGTCTATATTTGTGACTAGTCTACTCCAGTTTGCTGGTGTGAAACTTATTTGAATTTCTTATATATAGAAATATTTATTTTTTTACCAATAATTTATCAGAAAATATTGATAGAAATTTTCTTTTCTCTTTTTTATGCATTTGTTTTGTATATTAGCTAGATATTGTAAAGAAATTCCAACAAAGATATTCTAATATCCTATTTATTTTTTAGCTTGTTGAGCTATACACTTGGATTGACATCCATATTGGACTCTTCTATGTCTATAGGTAACACTGATGGACAGTGGCTGTTTTAATTTATTTGCAAGACATTTTGGGTATTTATTAAAAATGTGAGGGCTTAATCAAAGATGAACTCTGTTTTCCTCTGCATAACTTTATTTGTAGTATAAAATACAATCACACCGATGGGGGCAAATAGTTTGTTTTTTTACCTGTTTATTACTTATCTGTCTCTTATTTTGATTATTCTTATTTATTTTTAATTTCTTTCAATATTTTTTCTTTTATAAGTTTTATTTATTAATTTTTAAATTGTTTTCTTGGGAGATTTCAATCCCACCTATCCATTTAATCCAATCTGTCTGATTTAACTGTACTGCCATTAGTCAAACCTGGACTCAATTTTGATCTTGCAATTTCTGATATAAATGTGAATACAATCTCTAATGAATTGACAATAGTGCAGTTTATGTTGTAATGTACATGTCAATTGTTATGCTAACGAATAAGAATTGATTCCAGATATTGCTTTAATTGTTGTTGGGAACTGTTCAGAGTTTCATGGTAACAGACCTGTCTTGATTTCAGTGTCTTACTTAATTAGTTCCATGCTGTCTATATTTGTGACTTGTCTACTCCAGTTTGCTGGTGTGAAACTTATTTGAATTTCTTTATTGCTTGCTTAAAGCAGGTTTTTGCTGGTGATGATTCAGAGCCTGATTCTCCAAAAGATAATCAATCTTCAGCAACTAAGACAGAATTGGTTATGGATTCAAAAGCTCATCATAATGAGCAATCTTTGACAAGCAATAATACTGAGAAGTCAGTGGCTGAGAAGGATGCCTCTGATGTCTTACCTACGCAAGAATCTTCCATGTCAATGGGAGAAATCTTATCCTCCCTACATCCAGGAAATTCTTTACCAGCTCATGTAGCTGAATATAGTGTAGATAGATACTCTAGTAAAGTGAATGGATCGCACACACATATGAAGCGCACTAATTTTTGGGGCCGCAACAATGTAAGTGGTTTAATCCATTAAAGCTTGTCAAATATGAAGTTGGCAACGAAGACTACATAAGAATTTCTAAAATTTTGGTTATTTTCACTGTTGCATGCTTACCATGGATAAGTTCACTTTGATTATGATGAGTTAGAATAAGAGCATCATCAAACTCCCTAGGCCTAAAACTGTCCGGAACATGTTTCTCTATTCCACTTTTGATTTTTTTCAGTTATAATTTTAAGACAATGTTTTTATTCATTAAACTTGAGGATAGGAATGATTTATAAATGTTTATATATGATATTTATTTGAATATTTCAGGCCAGAAAGAATCAGCCACTCGAACAAGTCGAATCTTCTGGAGAAGAAGAGTAAGTTCTCTATTGCACTCTTGAAATATTTTGAATTTTAAAATGACACAATGTTATATTATATATTGCATTTTATTTGCCAGAATAGACACTTTATGTGTTATATTTAATTTCTGTTCTCTTGTTATTTCTCTCATTGGTATGTCTTTATAATTATTTTGTTAGCAATTCAGAATTATAGACATTACAAAATTGATTTAGCCGTGAACTGACAATCTATTAGAAGTTTAGAACAAAATGCTAAAATCTGTTGTAATTCATTAAAAAATTGCTTTTGCTATTCTAATGGTTTACCTTTGGAACCCACATATGTGTTAGTGTATGTTTAGCACATATGGTTTACCTTTGGAACCCACATATGTGTTAGTGTATGTTTAGCACATACTTTAATAGAAACATTTATCGAAAAGTGGCTTATAATTTCCTGTCGAACCTATTCTTTGACTGCTAATTGGAACTTAACTTTGATAGGCTTGCTATTCAAAGGCTTGAGCTCACAAAGAATGACCTTCAAATAAGAATAGCTAAAGAGGTATGAGTTGAAAATTTCTCGAGGCATAGCATACTTTACAGGATGGAGATTGTGTACATGATTACTGAGACTGTGTGATGATACTTTTTAGGCAAAAGGCAATGCCATTCTACAAGCAAGTTTGGAACGAAGAAAGCAGGCTTTGCACGAGCGTCGATTAGCTCTAGAGCAAGATGTATGTGCTTTTCCCAAAACCACTATGTAGCCTACTCTTCTTCAGTGTTCTGTATGATTGATGCATCTTATACTTCATGAATTATTTTAAAGCTGTGACATGGCAATAGAGCCTTTTTTCTTTTATGTTAGTATGCATTTGTTTTATATAAAAAAAATACTTCATTGACATTAAATAAGATTAGGAGTTTTTGTTTCATCAGATGGAGGTATGTTGCCATCCTTTTGGCATGACTTGATTCCATGCTATTCTGGTTGGCATGCTCCTGTGCCAGTTGACACAGGCCACAATTGGGATAGCCACATGCTGGCACCTTTTCTATGGATCGGCATGGACAAGGACAAGCTGGCAACATCCTGGCATAATACATTTTGATTCAAGGATGTGGCCTAATCGTGATGACTTGTTCAATATATATCATTCTTCATATTATCTTGGCACCTCTGGCAGCAGTTTGTGCTTGTCTTGCTTTTTGGCTGCTTTTCAGTATATTTATCTTTTATTATGGTATGCATGAGCTCTTCCTTTTGGATGTTAATTTGGCTTACATAAAATTGCTGATTTATGTCAGATTATTGGTCCTTCAAGCAGCAAGTAGAAATGGATTCACATGTTCTCATATAGTAACATCACTTTTGTTCTTCAGATCTTTCCCTTGTCCATTGATGATTATGCTTATAAAATTTGGTGGAATTGTAGAAATGATGGTATATTTGAATGATATAAATTGGCTATACAAAGGCGCAAACTATTCGTGAGTCTCAATAAGAGCTGCAAGATACTTTTGTTGTAATTAGTGACTAAGTATTGAAAAACCATTTTTTCAAAAGCATCCACAATATGCCAGGGTCATGGTACTGTCCAGTGTATATGTGGTACTTTGAAGCATGGGCAACCTCATGTAAATTTCAGTTAAATATATATAACAACGTTAAGTATAAATTAGGCATATACATTGAAGTTGAAGTAATAGGTAAAAATATGCAAAGATTAAATATACAGTAAAGGTTTTCATTGTGATAAGTTATAAGAAATAACTTGTGGTTGTGAATGTGCTATATATTGCACATATTGAACATTTTATCGAGGCCGCATTGCCTTATGTAGGATATAATTACTCATGCATATGTGCAGCCAGATAGACTGCATTTTAGCCTGCTAAAAAAATTGTATACTCGACAATGAGAAAGTAAGAGTAAATATTTTGTTAATATTTTTCTTCTAAGAGGTTAGGATGAGGATCTTGTAAAAGATTCAATGTGAAGTTAAAATATTTAATATAATATTTGTTAGTCTCAGAGCTACTAAACACCTATGCCTCTTTAAAGTGAGGTAAAATTTTAGGTACTTCAAAGTGAGGTAAGACCCAAACATATAAAGGAAGGATCCAATCATCAGGGTTATGAGGAGAAAAATTTTGAGTCTAGTATGTGTATTATAAGCAAAACTTCATTGCATTTAGTGTTTGAGAGGCAATAAACTAGATCAAATAAAGACCCAATGATATGGAAAAAAGTACAACAAACAAGCTGAAGGATTCAACAATGTCTGATCCATTTTACATTCTAGGGAGCCAAACTTTATGTTCTTTTATATGTACAATAAGTTTTGAAGAAACAATTAGTCCTCTTAGATATGTGCCTTAGTTACCTCTCCCAACTTCTAATCTCTTCCTATTCACAAATTCTAAGCTCACCTTTACACTTCAATCTTTAAATTTTAGTTAGGTTATTTTTGACATCAATGTACTGCACCAAAGTGTAGACTTAAAGAATCATAGTTGAGCAACTTTGGAAATCCTTAAAGAGAATCACACCAGATAGGTCAATACCGATTAGTAGATACCAGTCCAATCGGTCTTTGAAACTTTAGTTATATTGTCACAGCCTGGACCTGATAGGCTAACTAGTCTGTCAATTTCATTGAATCCAAACCATTGGTCAAAATACTTAAGCTGAAATTAATAATAATATATCCATCAAACCCTTGTAAGTCAATTTAAGTCTTGTTCACTTTCGATGTGAGGCTAATTGGGGAGTTACAATCTCCCTCACTTAAGGGTTTGATGTCCTCATCAAGGTTCAACATAGCCTAGATCAAACCCTTGCATGGTGCATGTGAGACATAATCCAGTGGTGGCTCAAGCCTCCTGACCATGCCCCAATACTAGTTTGGCTCTGATACCAAATGTCATGACTCGGGCTTGATAAGTTAATTGATCTTTTCACTTCGTTGAACTTAAACCACTGGTCAAAATGCTTGAGTTAAAATTGATAATAGTATACCCATCAGACTCTTAGAAGTCAATCTTAGTCTTATCTACTTCAGATATAAGACTAATCGGGGTGTTACATACTTACATATATAGACAACTATACTTGTGGATCAAATTGTTGGGCAATCAAATAAGTTAGGAAATTATTTATGGAAAATATTTGTGTTGCTAATGATGTATGGATGTCTAAGTTACTAAGATAAAAAAAAATGAAATGATCGCATCTGTAGAAGTTAAGGTGGTACTTATAAAGGGTAAAATAAATATTTGGTATAAATATTTCTTTGGTATGTTTGGTGTGTTTATTAACCATTAGTAAACAGATACATCCATTTAAATAATTACCTTTTATCATTTAATGATTCTAATTTAAAATTTTTCCTTGTGCTCAATTTATAGTCTTTTTTGACCTATTCAGCAAAATAGGGGCTTGTTGCTGGATTGGTCTTAAGTTCCAGGAGCAGGTGACCAGAACTCCGGAAAGGTCAAAAGGTCTATGAAGCTTGTGTGAATATTTAGGAAAGAGCTTACATTTTCTAACTGTGACTGTATACAAATTAGACCTTAATTTTCTTATCAGACTTGTATCTGGCATTATAGAAAACATAATTTTACTTTTGTATGGAACACAACTTTAATGTGAATATCTTTGTTTTCATTTATAATGATGGCTATTGTTGCTTTATGTTGAAACAGAAGTTCTTATGTATAGCAGCACTACATGCCTTGAAGAACTAGTGTTATTGACTAGTGAATTTTCTTTAGGTATCAAGACTACAAGAGCAGTTACAGGCTGAGAGAGACCTTAGAGCTGCTTTGGAGGTTGGTTTGAGCATGTCTTCTGGACAGTTGTCCAGTTCACGTACTATGGATTCTAAGGTATGCCTATTGTTTTATAAATGTACCAATACTTGGAAGGATATATTGGATTATGAAAAATGTGCTGCTTTCTGTGAAGACAAGGGCAGAACTTGAGGAGATCGCTCTTGCTGAAGCAGATGTTGCCAGATTGAAGCAGAAGGTTGCAGAGCTCCATCTCCAACTTAATCAGCAACGCCAAAATCACTATGGATCGATCCCTCATGCGCACCTTCCAGCACCTCTCCTACAGCAGTAAGATATTGTTTGCACATAAACTTCATCTGAATATCTTTTCGGGCATGTCAAATTTATAAAACTATACTCACTATCTCTTTACCTAATACAAATTTTAATTACTAAGATCCTATCTCTGCGTCTCTTCACATCGACAATATTGTCTTTTAGATCGTTATGTACAATAAAGCTATACCTTTTATTTGGTCAATGTTTTCTTGAGTGAACAAGGCTAAAGATCTATATAATATTGGATCTCCAAATATAACAATTTGGATTATGCACCATCTTCATTTGGTACACAAATTTACCATGTAGGAAAACACTAACCATAGGTCATGGTTACAAAGGGGTATCCCAGTAACTAAGATTAGTGGTTACATTTCTGATTTACTTAACTAATGGATCTAGAGGATTGCCCATCTTGCATCTGCAGTACAAAGGGTCCAATCTTCTCTTTTAAGTAATATGTGACACACAATTAAACTTATTTTAGTTCATGTTATCGGATGGTTGTGACATTATTTCTAGTACATTACCAATAGTACTTTTCTTTTACTTGTGTATACCTATCCAGTTATCCAAATGCAGTCAACTTTTAATTTTATGTTGCAAAAAGTTTTTTTAATATGTAATTTTAGCATGTTTCTTATCTTGGTACCACAATTTTGTATATCTTTTGCAGGAAGATTGTCCAACAAGATTTTGATATGAGCCTTGCTTTTTGCAACCATGAGAAGAAACAAAGAAGTGAGGCAAGTCTAATAGACTCTTTATTCTCTTGCATTATTTTACAAATTCCTCTCACAACGGCATTTGATTAATCATTAGTTATTTACCCTATGATTATTGATTTTCATAGTAAAAATAAGTGAAAATTCGAGTCCCCCATGAAATTTCTATTTTAGAATTAAATTTAATAATCTGTATATATAAGAAAATTTTATATTTTTACGGTAAAGAAAAAAAATACTATTTATGTAGTTAATTAGAATATCTACTATATCTTTGTCTTTGTAAATAAAGGTCCCATTTATATATTAAATGCTAAGCTTTTAATTTTGAACCCATTTCTCCTAAGCTTATAATTACTGTTTAATTTCTCCATTTCCTTTTTATCTCTTTTTCCTGGCCCTTTTCTTCTGTGTATAATGTTGGGATGTGTTCCCCCTACTAAAGGCTTTTCTACCTTGAGCAACAAGAGGACCTCAACAACAAAGAGATTAAACTAAGGTAAATAAAGCTAATCATATTAAATAAAATAAGATATCAAACTCAACTCATGACAGTGCTTTATTTTTCATCCATGTTTAAATCTCAACTACGCTCTGGTTTTGTAGTTAATGGTGTATGACGTGCATCTATAACTTTAGACAATGTGTATCTAAAGATGTAATTTGTGGGCCACTCTGGGATCTTTTTCCTGCATTGTGCATCATGAAGCTCTTGTACATTGAGAAGATTAACCACAACAGCTAATTCTACAAAGTTGTACATGTTAATTTTTTTGTTGCCTACATGTTTTTTGGGGAATGCAGGTCCCTAGTGGCTTAAACATCTTTTAGCAAGGAGACATTTTTACTGATTTCTGGAATTTATTAGTAAGGAGTGAATCCAGTATTTATATTCGATATTCAATTTGTCAAAAATGAAATGAAGACTTTAAAATGCCATCATTCTGGAATTTGAAGTATGTTTGGTAATTATGGTAGCTCATATCCTATATCATCGCAGGAGAGCTCATCAGCAACAGATTGGAGGAGCATCAAGCCTCAAATGCCACCTTATCCTGGTTCCAAACAGCTTTCTAGGAAAAATGCTGCAGATAAAGCAAGTCTGAATGATTTAAGAGGTACGGAGATGGAGGCATCGACCAGCATGCCATCAGAGGCCAATCCCAGTGTGGTTAACAACAGCATGCCCAAGGCCACTGAGGTAAGCGAATCCATTTCTGAAATTTCTAGATCTCCCATAAATATTGAAGAGGGGGGGGTTTATCAGGGTGCTGAACATCAAAGGCAGCCGCTAGTGGCATCTTCTACTCTGGTGGAACTGACGACCCGTCTTGATTTCTTCAAAGAGCGGAGATCGCAACTCATGCAGCAGCTCCATAGCCTTGATCTGAGCCACGGGGCATTCTCACAAGGTCTGGCGTACAAATCCTCCCCTCCTTGGAACAACAATCCCAGATAAGGCATTGTAGCCACACCCACTTGTATATCCTTGATTTGTGCAATCTGCCATGCATAATAGTCCTCTTGCATCTGAAACCAGTTCTGGGTAAGGTTTGCTGCATTTGTGGTGATTGCTGCAGGAATGTAAATTTTGGTATCCTTGTTTCCTTATTCTCATCACGTGTGATGGAGAGAGAGAGAGAGAGAGATCCTATGAGTTGTATCTTCCTTAGTACACAGTCCATTCCTTGGTTCTGGTTGCTATTTGTTTAGCAGTTAGTCTTGAATACAATACCAATGTACTGATAGCTTGTGAAACTTGGCTTCATGTCTCTTTGTGATGCTGTAACTTAATAGGGGCTTTCCATCTATCGTTTCAAAGTCTGGAAGTAGCATATTTTTTGTCTTATACACTTTATCAGTGCGAATATACCCTTTCCAAATGTTTAAAATCTTCTATATGCATCACTCTTGCTAATATCCGTCTGATAAACTCGAGTTATTAAGTATCACAAATGCACTTTACTATTTTAATCAATTACTTGACCTCATGTTCTCTAACATGGTTGAGGGCTTTTTAATATTAATCTGAGCTTTGATATTGCTATGTTTAGTTTGTAGAATTTTTTTTTCTTTTTTAGCTTTCTAGGGTTATGTACACTAAATTTAAATTTCGAGGTGGTTTTTCATGTATGTGTGATATATGCAATCTTGCCACAAAAAAGAATAGGGTGACACAAAATGTGGTTTAATAAAGTGTTTTTATCTTCATGTCTATGTTTGAATAGGATATCTTATTTCTAGAGAAAGAGAAACGGGCACTTTTTGGAATTAAAAAGACATTTCACCCGACAGAATGGACTATTAATTCGATGTGACTGCATTCAACTGTCAAGTTTTGGATCCAAAAGTTCAAACCCAAACGAGAAATCCAACTGACGGTTAAACAAGCAAATAAATCCTGCACTGTGATCTACTTTAGGTAGTTTGTCCATTATACATAAAAATAATAATTAAATAATTAATTGCCCTGTTCGTAATTATATATTTCACTATGGGACTTTAAACGCTTTTGCTATTAATATTCTTTATTTTAATCATTTAAACAGATCCAACACAATGGAGCTGTCATACTTAGTTTCACAAGTTTTATTCGCTACCCGAACCAAATAAATAAATAAATAATAATAATAATAACTACTTCAGAATTGAAAAAGGAAAAAACGAAAAACAATTTCTGGCAAATGAAAAACTACAAAAAAATAATAATAAAATAAAAAATGAAGTCACTTGAGCTCACTTTTGTTCAAATAATTACACTAAAAAAAATGACAAATAGTGACCCAAAAGGAAAATTCAAATTCGTCCTCTATTAAAGAAACAGGAGTTGCAGTTTGCTCGGCGTAAAAGGTCTTTGATCACAAGTTGCACTATTTTAAGCTCTGGCATCTGGAAATGCTACATGATTGCATATACATCGATGATATCTATCTCATGCAAAAAAATTTGATTACCTGCATCGACAATGTGAGCCGGCATTTCATTAGCAGAAAATGATTCTACGTAGTGAGTCTATGACTTTTGGAAGGCTTAAAATAACAATTTATTTAATGGATCTAACTCCAATTCTACGCTGCTCTTTGGTAAAAAGCTATCTATCTATCTATCTATTTCCCGAACTAAAATTATAGAATCCTTGTCCCGAAGGTGATGGGGAGATAAATGCTAATTATTTGTTCTTCATCTTGGTGATCTAAAATTAATAATTCTGATGGATCTTGGGATAATATATAGGATGGAAATTGTTTGTACGCTGGCTGCCTGTACCCTATGAAGCAACGATCGAAAGAACAGCATAAAATATACCATTGTTGAATCTGATTCTAAAGTCCTCACCAACATTGAAGTTAAATCCACCATCACCTATCTTGAATGTTGTTAAAATAACAATAATCTTGGAATCTTTTGTTTGTTGCCTACTCAACTATGCATTTGCATTTTTATAGGGAAGGAAATAGAATTTTGCTAGATCTAATAGGTAAAATGTGTCAGCTAATCGGCAAAGATGTTGATAGTTTATCGTAAGATCTTTTTCAAATGTGACAACTAATCTGACCGAAAAAGATGTGTAAGATCTTTTTCGAATGTTCAGTTAATTATTATCTCCATCACTTATTTTATTTATCATCGAAACCTTTTAAGTATAAAAAAAACTCTTAGAAGTGCAATCAGAAAATACTCCCTTCCACATTCCTGTCTTTTAAGTTTCTTTAAACTTTCCCCCTTTTTAAGTATCAAGTGAGGTAGAATTGCCTGTGCGCATGTGATCATCCTCTTATTCTTTAATGAAAGAAATGTTCTTGAGATTGAAATCGTTCGTCTTCGATGATAATATATCCAGCTTTACCACAACCTACAAATTGTACATCAAACACCTAAGAAGCGATGCTAACTTCAATATTTGATCCTTCATTTATTATGATCGGATGTCGTGAGATAATTGATTTATTAACTTAAAATAAATATATAAAATGATAAAAACATAAATAAAATTTAGAAAACTAAATCAATTCTTCTTTCACTTTCCATCATGCTTAAACCAAAGATAAAAAAGGGGAAAAAAGAAAAAGAGAAGATCAAAGTACCTTACAAAGTCACATATTATCTATCTATGAGACGTCTGTTCGATCGTTGGGTTTCAAGAATCCGGCAGATGAGATGGGGATAGCTTTCATGTTTTGATTCTTTTCTACTTGCTTTCGTGTCTTGTCAAGTTGATATGACAGAATTAGGTCAGTCTGATAGCACCCCACTCACCAATCTCGTGCCTCCTCCTCCTCCACTGTGACTCGCACAGTGAGACCTCACCATCCAACTCGAGGAAGATGAGAGATATCTATCTACGAGAATTAGGGACTGTCCAAAAAAGAGAAGCTACTAATGACAGCGACACCTCTTCGTATGGTTGGTTTGCATTATGTGATCCCACATAAATATATTATTTCTAAAGAACTCGCCATATGCATAAACGCAAAAATAGGAATGCTAAATAAAATTATTCTCTAATTTAATTATATATATATTAAAGTTGAAATCGCATCAAACTGAGGCGTGTGTACTAAGTACAACTTTCGATCAGAACATGGATTGTTATTTGATCCAACTCATGAAATGGCATTGCTTCGTGAGAGATTGAAAGGATCATCTTTGTACGTACGAGAAGATATATGTATGCATCAGAACGAATGGTTGGATGTTTGTAAGTATGACAATTTAAATTTCTTTTTATAGGCATTTTTTTTTTAAAATAATAGACTATTTATTTTTAATATATTTGCTATTTATTTTAATAGCAATGAGAAACATACTATTCCAACAAAATATTTTGTTTTTGCCAAAATCGGTGTATCATCAAATCGGGGTTATAAAGAGGGAAAAATATCAATGAGGTTTAGCTCAAAGGAATAGCATGAGCTCTTATATGATCGAATTAAGATATTTTCTATAATTATATCTTGTGAAATGAGATATTACTTATACGATAAATTAGAGGTGAAAGGAAGATGTCAAAAAGATATATTCTCTCAACCTAAAGTTATGAGTTTTTTTCAAGTGAAGATTCTAAAAAAGAAAGAGTCTTTTTCTCCATTCGTTCATCGAAAATAATATCATTTATCTTATTTTTAAAATATAAATATCTCTTGTATATTTAAACAAGTTAAATAAATAGGATGGCTCATTGTTTGACTATTATAAGAAACTATTGTAATGATCAAAATAAAATTTTGACACCAATAACATCATAATAGGTGGAAAGAATGAGAAATTAAAAGAACCGAAGATTGAATTTTCTCTTCATTCCTTATATTTTCTCCCTAATTTTTATCAAATGCTTCTATTGCTTCGATTGTTTCAATTAAAATAAACAGACAAGAAATGAAATATCGAAAAGGTAAAAAAAGTATTATATACTAAAACGAGTCCCAAACATAACTTTAAGTACGGATCAACAAATTTAAATTCTCAACCTTCTCTCTTCCTCGAGCCCCAAAAAGCAGCAACGATAAGGCAGCGGGAGACATGCTTTGTATCTCTCCCACATGGGACCGGAAACCCATGCATTCATTGCCAAAGTGGTAGTGGAAACCAAAGCTTCGAGCTTTCCTCCCTCCTATCCTAACATTGTGGCTCATCGGATGAACATCACACAAACACACTAATGTGTTTTCTTAATCCCATCCCAACTCCTTTTCCTACCCAAGCAAATATATTCCACGCATCGCAAATCCACCTCAACAAGCACGTTTAAGAGTGTTTGTAATGTGTTTTCTTAAAGTATATATATATATATATATATATATATATATATATAGAGAGAGAGAGAGAGAGAGAGAGAGAGAGAGATGAAGGAGCATATTTTGTGATGGTGCATATGAATAAAGATTAATATATAAATGGGAAAGAAGTCACGGAACGAAGAAAGTGAGTAGATATTGATCAGCCAAAACCCATAAGAAAAAAACACATGAAAAGGAATCAGATTGGAGAGAGAAAAAACACAGAGACAAGTTTGTTCTTCCTTCCCTCCCTCCAATATAAACATAAAACGTTGTTACACATCATGAGGTACGTAACCCCGTCGTCAACATGCATGAATACGTACGTGCATGGCAATTGTCAGAAACTTTGCACTCGGCATCTCATTCCTCCAAACCAATTCGGTCCTAAAAATCATCATCCGCACAGATGTATGGTATCTGTATGTCGATACTTTTACCTCGCTGGTTACAGGAGCTAATCATGTGACTGCTATTGCCATGGTCATTGCACCATGTGGAAGATGGATGGTCCTCCACTAGAGATGCCCTGTTCTTAGGGCACGACTTGTGGAGCAACTGCATTGCCTTTCTTCCATGGACAGTAGTAATCTGATTGAAGCTAGTGTGACCTTGTGGCTGATGGAGATGGCTACTCAATGTATGGGATCCACCTATTTGTGAGACCTATGATATTTATATATTTATATATTTTACACAAAGAGAGAGAGAGATGGGTGCTGGGATTTATGAACTAGAGGACAAGTACTGTGTACCTGAAACGAAGGCTTGGCTTACCTTTACCTTCTTCTTCTTCTTTCGAACATGAAGCTCGAATCATCATGATCTAGAGGAGAGAAGGACGTGATGAACAGATGGTTTTTGTATTTGCCAATTTTTGGCATTTTTATATAACTTTTTTCTATAAATTCAGCAACCTCCAGCATTTCCTTTGCAGGCTGCTTCTCACCTTCGACGATAGGGTTTGGTGCTTCAGCACTCGTGATTCTGCTGCTGCGCTTCATCTTTTAGACCTCGAACTGTTTAATTTCTTACATTAATGCTGGCTTATTATTTTTCCTATGATTCTTCTCTACGGCAGGTTGGTCGGTTCATGCATGGCTGCTATGTGACAGCTTCTTTTCCCCAGTCAACATCATCAACTGCTGGCTGCTTTAAAGATTCTTCCAGTTGTTGCTTCTTCATACTATCAAACTCAGGCCTGCAATACAAGTCAAGTTAATTTGATCTCGACTGAACCATCCTGATCAAAGTAAACTAGTTGTAGAAGTAGTTGACTCCTATTGGATTCGTGATCGATTCTTTGGCCTTACAAAGTCGAGGAAACTTGATCATTTCCACACGAGGCTTCTCCCATATCTAACTAATAATAAGATGTGGGAGGCAATATATGTAGGAAATAAAAACAGAAAAAGAAAGCATTTCATCGAAAACACAAGACCTGATGCTTGTGGACGCATGGTCGAGTGACCGTCGACTTCACTCGTGAACGCACACGCTGACTGGTTCATCATGACAAAGTAAATAGATAGATAAGAAATGTTTGCAGGGTAAGCTTGAAAAGCAATATGCATGATATTGTTCTTATGTCGAGGAGTCATCTTCTCTCTCCTTTTTTGTTTTTTGCCGGTTGATGTTGCTGCTCAAGGCATACTCAGCATCACTGCATCGGTGGATTCAGGATCCAAGCGTGTTTCTACAGGGTAATTTATTGATAAGGACCATTCGGTCTCTGTCTATCTCAAAGTGACGCTATTATCAAGATCCGTGTGGGGGATTAGTCTCACAGAGCCAAGATTTAGTTTGTGTTACTCCTCCCCTAAATTTGATCCTAGCATGGGAACATCAGATGCTTGTAAAAGCGGACAGATCTCCTCGCATGCGGAGATCGCTCTCGCTCTCCCGAGGTTCCGTCAGGAGATAAAACGACGAGTCGAAGGTGTAATGCGGATGGAGATGGAGACCAAAACCAAACGTAAAAGAGGGAGATGCTGGCAATTTAATGGTGAGTCAGAAGATAAGATGGAAGGGAAGAGGTGGAAACTTGATGTGGGGAGGCACAAGTTGGAGAGAAGCCAAGCGGTGACCCACATGGCTAAGAGAGTAGGATAGCCACAAGTGCACACACTGATGCTGACCCACGACCTAAACTCTTAGGTTAAGGAAAAGCTTCTGATAAATGTAGATTCGGATTGGTAGAGATGACACATGCAATGTGTGTGTGTGTGTGTGTGTGTGGCGCAAAGATTCCTTGGGGAGCAATGAAAGGGAGGGAGGGGGAAACATCGGTCGTCGCATGGGTTTGGGTGTGGCAGCCAGATGTCAAGCGGTGCTATGTGTGGCAGCTGCAGCAGCAGCAGCAGCAGCTGCAGCTGCGTTGCTCACATGCATGGCATCATTCATCTCCCGTTCGATGTTGTTCGGATCGGTGCATGCTCATGAATGGAATCCGGGTTTTGTTTCATGTGCAGCAACAGAAATCTAAGTCTTTCTGAGCGCCCAACATTCTGGCAGTGCAGTGAAGACCATAAAGCAAGTCCAGGAAGAAGAAGGCCTACCACTGCTACCGCTGCTGCTGCTTCTGCTGCTGCTGCTATCCCTATCCACTGACGACTGACAGGGATCATATAGAACACAGGTCTAAGCTCACTGCTGCGTGACCTATGATATGATGACCAGAAGAGGAGAGGGCCGGACTTGGAGTGCGAGCTTCCCATTCTTCGTTGGACGCTTGCGATCAGAAGATCGAAGGGCTTTAAGAACTGGGAGGGGCAAAAGAAAGGGCTGGGACAGGGGAAGGACGCAGGCCCAGCTGGTCTCCCCAAAATGCATAGAAGTGGAAGAAAGGCGCAGGAAAGCAACCCGAAATAATGATCTAAATGAGCTTTAAAGAGGGGGCCGGTGAGGACCACGGATTCAAAGCTCGGTGCTCTAGAAGGCGGAGCCGCCCCAGCGCGCACAGACAATCCATGCTCATTTCACGGAGGGAGGCGTGCGCGGTTCTCCTCCTCCTCGGGCCCATCCCTCCCACCACCAATAATGCTGTGCCACTGATGGACGCCCTCGTGTAGTTTATTACGATGACTCCGCGTCGGATACAGTAGAGACCTTTACCCTGTGATCCGCGACGATCGCCTCGTGGCCATAACGATGGCTGGCTCAAAGGGAGTAATAAAGATCGTGTTCCGAGTTTGGACGACATGGTTTTTTGGCCGCGGCAAGCGCAACGCAGAGACTTCCTCCATCTTACGATGTGTCCCTAAAATACTAACACACATGTGCGTGCGTTTGCTGGAAAGCTTGAAGCCGATCACCATTAACAAAGAGCTTCGGCCATGGCCAGCATATATTCGCTCATTTTTTAGGGGGGGGAGGGGGGGGGGGGGGGAGGGGCAAGGACGGGAAGCAGGTAGTGGAGGAGGTGCCTATAATATAATCGAGAGAGAATAACTGCGAGGAGGAAGCGGGTGGAATTGATGGGAGCCAGTGGGGATAAGAGTGGCCTAAAAGCTGAGCCGGAGCCTGGCGTTCTCTTCTCTTTTTAACATACAGTGAGAGGGCAGAGAGAGAGAGAGAGAGAGGAGAGGAGAGGACAGGGACGGGTCCGGGCGCAATGATTACATGTGTCTCGTTCCGGTTCCTCGATCTCTCCGGGCCGTCGTGTACGCTGCTTGGGTTCGTCTCACCTCCACGGCCCCCGACTCCACGTCACGTGACCGTGGTTCTTGTTGCTACTGAGAGGGACAAAACAGCCAATGGAAGGTGGGAGATGGTGCGTTGGGGGTTAGCTTTTACCACCAGCGGCAGCAGAGATGACAACAGGAGGGGGAGAAGGGGAAGGGGAAAAGAAGGAGGGCATCCAGAGGACTGGGCAATAGGGGGAGAGGCAGAAAGAGTGAGACAGAAGAAAGAAGGGAGGGCAGAAAAGAGAGGGAAGGAGAGTGATTCAGAAGGTACTACTCCCCACCAGAAGGAATTTTCAGTCCCCACAGCCACACACTCCCACCTCTCTCTCTCTCTCTCTCTCTCTCTCTCTCTCTCTCAACTTCTCCAAACCTTCAACCACCCCCTATATATGTATGTAAGCAAAACAAAGTGAGGAGGAGTAGATACAGTTCATGGATGACAGATATTATAGAGGATATATAGCAGGTAATTATAGAGGGAGAGATTGAGTCAGAGGTAGGTGTGAGGAGAGAGAGAGAGAGAGAGAGAGAGAGAGAGAGGGAGAGGGAGAGACGGGGCAAGGGGGAAGGGGGAAGGGAAAGGAGTATATAAGCTGGGGGAGGAGTCTTAGGTTTGGTTTCTTCTTCTTCTTCTTGATATAAGAGCAGCCGGGGTGGCTTCTGGAAGGCGATTCCCTTCCGACACTGGCGCGTTCGCGGACTGGGTGGCCCCCTCGGCCGCCACAGCCAGAGGCGACGACCTCTGCCTCGGCTTTAATGGCGGCGGCGGAGGAGGAGGGGGAGGGGGAGGCGGCGGGGGAGTAGTGTGGGCTGGCCCTGGCTCGTCGGCCGCGGCTAGTGGCGGTGGTGGGAGGCAAGACATTAATTACGGGATACCTACCGATATGGGGATGGTGGTGCTGGCCTCCGCCGCGTCCTTCCACCAGCAGCACCACCACGAGTCGCTGCTCGCCTCTGCCGCGGCGGAGCAGCACCCCATCATCCCCCTCCTCGCCGCTGCGCCGTGCCTTGTCGAGGATGACAACCCCGCTGTGCGGGCCAAGCCCGGCGGTATCCACCTCTGGCAGCCGGTCCTGCCCCAGCCGCCTCACCACCTCCCGCCCGCCCATGGAAGCAACCCTAACCCTAATGTCACTCTCTCCAATTACCTCAGAAAGCCCGTGCCTATGCTCGATCCCACCGGAATTCTCGCGGGTGCCGGCGCCGTCGCCGCGGGGGGAGGGACGTCTACGTGCCAGGACTGCGGGAACCAGGCCAAGAAGGATTGCAGCCACCGGAGGTGCCGGACGTGCTGCAAGAGCCGCGGGTTCGAGTGCTCGACCCACGTCAAGAGCACCTGGGTCCCCGCCGCCCGCCGCCGCGAGCGCCAGGTCTCCGCCGCCGCCGCGGGCTCCTCCGCCTCCACCTCGGCGCCCAAGAAGCCCCGCCTCGTGGCCTCGCAGGCCGGGACCGCCTCCCACACCTCCACCTCCAACACCACCCCACCTCGTAGCTTCGACACGACCTCCAGCCACCGAGGTAACGCCCCAACTTCTCCATTCTCCTCCAAATACTCGCTCAACCACGCACGCGTAAAAACCCTTCCTTTATTCCCTCTCCTTCAGACGCGAGCGTCAAAGAGAGCCTCCCGGCGCACGTACGAGCCCCGGCGGTGTTCAAGTGCGTGCGAGTCACATCCATCGACGACGGCGAAGACGAGTACGCCTATCACGCCATGGTCAAGATCGGCGGGCGCGTCTTCAAGGGCTTCCTCTACGACCAAGGCCTCGACGACGGCGGCAGCCACGCCGACGACGCCAAGGACGCCATTCCCAACATCTCGGAGCTGCACCTCGGGAACAGAAACGGTGGCGCTTCTTCGTCGTCGCCGATGCTTCCCTCCGACGTCTTCGGAGGCAGCGGGGGATTGATGGGAGGCACCAACTACGGTAACCAAATGAACTGAACTCCTCCTCAGCATTCTCACACACGCACCCAATCCTCTCACTGAGCTCAACAATCCCATCTTTTTTAACGTCGTCGTCTTGTGTTATGTGAGACCATTGATGCCCGGAGGTGGCCGTGAGGGGTTGGTTCTACATGTTGTAACCATATGTGTCTTCTCTATCGACTCGCCTTCTTCTTCTTTCTACTTGAGAGACTATTATTTCTCGTTCTAATAATTCTATTTGTTGCATCCTCTCTCTCTCTCTCTCTCTCTTCCGGTCTTCTTCCATGTGCAACACAGTGTTGCACTGCTATGAGGTGATTGGGGCTTTCTATTCTTTGACTTCTCTCCCAATATGCTTTCTATTTCGAGGAAGTAAAGTGGTGCAACGCAGTTGCATTAGGGTGGGAGCCTGCGCCCTCTTCTCGACTGTTTCATTCATGTGATATGGTGGTAGGATGTGTTCTTTATAAATTGGCTTCATGCCTTTCGATTTTGCTGGGTATGTTGAGAGTGGGTGTGGGTGCTGTAGGGCACTGCATTGGAACTTGCATCCGAATGACGCTTTCTCCATCAGAGCAATGGGGAGAACGGTTCACCGACTGGCCGTAAGTGAAACATGGCCTGCTTTTACTGCTTGCTTTCTTTTCCGAGGGGTGTTGATATGGCATCAGGTTTACTGTTCTTCCTGTTCTTTTTGGCATCCCATCAACTCTTGCCTGTGAACCTCATCATAGCTGCACAATGCGTTGCTGTGCTTGCATTATTTAATTGTATTTGTAACTTAATCTCGTGTATTGTCTTTTTCGTTTGATCGTCTTGGAACACACTCTCTCTCTCTCTCTGTGCTGACTGGCTCTTTAATCATGGAATTAACTTTTCTTGATATGTTTATGGTAAACAAATCTTTATTGCCTTCTATCTTATTATCCTTTGTTCAATATTGAGATGGACTTCTTTGTTTCTTTGCATAATTATATTCAAACATCGGCTCCCAATCTTTGATCCAACTTTTCTGGTTTTTGTAGCTTGTTTTTGGAATGCACTAGTATGAACCTGATCATTTATTTGGCTCTTGTATGAACCAACTAGTAAGCATGAAAAGGAAAAAAAAAATTGATCTTGAGCATGCCTCGGCTTCGGTTGAGACTTTGCTTAAACTAATTTCGGGCATGATTATATTTGATTAAGCTTGTCTCTTTACAGGTAACCAAGTTAGGTGTTTTATCGTCATGATTATATTTGATGTCAAAATAATCATTGTAGACATTGTTATAAGTCCAGCTTGAAATTGATTCTGCGAGTTTTGGTTTTCGAGCTTAGCTCATTTATACAATGGTAGTGTTTTATCCAAAGATATCTGATATCAATAAAATATCATTCACTCATTCATGAAATTGAGGTCTGGTCTCATATTTTTCCAGCTTAATTAGGGTAACTGTATTAAAGACAAAGCGATGAAAGTTCTCTTTGTTCATTTAACATCTCCAGTTTTCAACAAAGAATCATAAACTTACCAAATATATTACATTCATTTCCTATTAGACTCTTTAGATATGTAGTTCATCTACATGAACACCGAATTTTCTGTCAATTGGACTGGCTATACATTCAAGTCAGTAAATTGTCCAGAATCTCCTCCTGCATTTGCCAGTTCTAGCAATAACAGAATATTTCAACATTTACACTCTTCTAATTTTCTAGAACAAATGTTTTCGACTAGAATTATGGCTTGATTAGTTTAATTCTTCATCTCTTGCGGAACTTGATATGACAAAGATGGTTTTTTTTTTTTGAAGGACAAAAATGTTTTGTTAAGGGTTTCTACCTTCGGTATGATAAGTGGCTCAGCAGCCTGCCAATTTTATTTGATAAAATGTCATGATATGCATATAGGTAAGTTTTGGGCACCTTTATAATCTGATACCTATGTGTGTTAGATAGAAATCAGTAAGTCATGCTACTTTACTAATAAATGCACTGCCACAAACTCAGCTCAGACAAAAAATGCTTGATGCTACTTATTTCTAAAGGCAGTGCATCCTCTAGCTCATGAAGTTGATAAAGAAAACTATTTTAGGTTCTCATATTTGACAAAACTTAACAATGTTTTAACCAACAAGGTTACTTATTGCTGTTTTTAATTATTAGATAATGCCAATGTGCACTGAGATGAGTAACTTTTTGCAATACATAGGTGCAAATTCTATATTTTCTGATATAAACTTCTGATGTTGGCTCCAGACCTTGAAGAATTATGCATTTATTGTGTCCCTTTGTTGCCTTGAAAACATCATGTTGATTAAGTAGTATAAGCACAAATGAGCTCAATGTTTTTTTGTGGATGAAAATCCATGTGACCTTTGTTGTTTGTGATTGGATTTCTAACTTAAGTTTGTTAATGAACCTTGAATTTTGTTTTAGAGCTTATAATGTAGCTAAATTTGTTACTTGAGACAAATAATGATCTAGTCTTGGTTGCTCAGTGTATGCAGAAAAAAATGATCTCAACAATATAGAATCATGATACATGCTACATTGAGACAGCTTCTGGAACATGCAACCTTGAGCATCATAAATGCTTAAAACTAATATAGAAAGAAAAGATTGATGACCTTGCGTACACTGGCCGGCCGGCAGCAAATCAAACATGAATAGTAATAAAATTTGCTGAATGGAAGCATGATTGGCACCAAAAATATTGCATCTGTAAGTCAAACAACTGCCGGTCATATGTATAGCATTATGAGGAGGAATCTGTTCCTTGATTAATAGCCATGCTTTGTGCTGGAAGATACATGCTATGGCTGGAAAGAACAAGTATTATCTTTTCTGGTATAATTTGTAGGCATGTAGAACATGATATTTTAGATAACAAGTTGTTTCAGGTAGTTATAGAAATCCGATAAAGTAATCGGTAATATATGTTTAGCGCACAACTCTATGATGGAATGATATTACAATGCAAACAAACTGTATCATTATTAAGATGGGCACCAACCTAGAGGGAACTTATTAGGACCTGTGAGTTCAACTTGGTTATTGGTGATGAATTGGAGATGCATTTTAAATGTTCTGCTAGATATCAATAAGCTTGCAAAGTGGGATCCCTACGGTATTCGTTTTTACTACGCTTCATATTTCCAGATCTGAAGTGGTTGGCATATTAAATGGACTACCTTGCTGCATATGTTGATATAGTGCCTTTACATTATTCTAGTTTATTTCTTTAGCCATCCTAGTCTAAATTCAATATTAACTTGCCCATGTTTTTCTTATGTAATTTATTGTTGTTCTTACATTTCAAAATTTTGCTTGGTTGAACTTTGCTTGAAGCAAAATGAACTTATGGTTGCCGACTCTTTTGAAATTTTGCTCAATTAAGTAATGAAAGTGAGTTAACAGTTAATTTCATCACTGAGAGAGTGAGACTAACCTCTATATTTCCATTCACTTCACAAATTTTCGGAGAACTTGGAGGATTGTTTCTTTTGTGGGGTAATCATTGGGCATGCGGTGTCGAGGTTTATTTCTCTCATGGCAAAAAATCATGACATTTGAGACATGTTTTAGATAAAAGTTAAATGATGCATCAAATTTCATACAATGATCTTTTGAATGTTTAGTGCTAGAAAAGCCTACATAGATCTCAGATAGTGGACTGAACTGTGGACATCTTTCATTACAGTTTGCTTAAACAGTATGACATGTTCATTAGGACATAATAATGTGTCTGGGAGCACATAATAATCAACACTTGTCATGTGGACCTGGACCGGTCCGGTTTTATCGACCTAACATGAGCTATATACTTGAGAACACATACTCCCATTTTGGTATCATCTTGTTTTGCTGTGCTAAAAGGGCAACCCAGTGCCAAAACTCCTATGCAATCTGATATGCAATTATTCTTCAACTGAAATATAAGTGAAGAAAAAGCAATTTATAGGAATTATTACTATTCGATTTGATGCATTAATATTTATGTTTATGATATGTTGTGCATGCTATGATATTGTTGTCTGGCTTAATCAAGAAAATAGAATGAGCAAGATATGGGAGCTGATCCTATATTCTTTTGCGATGTTTGCGTCTCTCATTTCTTGTTCATAGTTAAGATGATTGTGCATGATATAGCAGCTGATCCATCTCATATCTCAATTCCCTAAATACTTCTCACTTGAACCACCTCAAACATGCATGCTTTATAAATGTCTCTTCGTTGATCATCTGATCGAGTGTTTCTAGATTCTATTAGGGCATGTTTGACCGGAAGTGTGGAACTAAACTCATGGTAAATGCATGAACTGAAAGTTCAGTTCCTGTTGTCAGGTTACAGCGAAGTCAATAAATACTAGTGCAGTTCTTGAACACTTGTTTTGTTTGGTGGTAGATAGTATCCGAGGAAGTAGTTATTGTCGGTCCATCCTAAGCATAAAAACTGCTTTAAAATCTACTTTTGTCTGCGTTTTAGTGTATAAATACTATACATTCTGAATCTTTTGTTGGTTTATTTTCATGGATGCAAACTGTTCAAGAAGCTTGAGATTTTGTTGGTCTGAAACCAACACCAACTGTAGTAACTCTTTTTTCTTAGTTGTTCCTGATGAGATCCAACATTCCTAACCATAGGTAGGTTGAGAGCAGCACTGTCTATGACACTCCCAAGTTCAAGCTCATCGGAAATAGGTAAATATTTTGGTAAAATGGTTTTGACTCAATGAATTAATGATTGATTATTTTATCAAAGTCGATCTAGTATTAGGCATCCCTAGAATTAGTATTGACCGTAGATGTTAAACTCTTAATTAGGAAAGATTACCCTGACGCATTAAGCATTTTGGATCTCAACGAGTTATTTACTGATAGAATAAGTCTGACATCTTAGAAAAGGGAGTGCTTTTTGTTTTGTTTTTATTTTTTATTATTTGAACTCCTGATAGGGGCATTATCAAAGGGAGTGCTTGTGTTCTCATAGTACGATAATAGAGCGGAATCGAAATAAACTCGTTAAATTGAGTTCCCCTTCGTTGGTGACAAATTGGCATACAGCAGACTCACCACAATAAAACAGACAGCAAATGAATGGATGAGATCAACCTGATGTGGTCTTCCCGCGATAGGAAGGTGTTGTTATGGTCCAAGGGAAGAGATGTTAATAGATTAAATGGTGATTTATGAGTCTTTTCTTGGATGATTGATTCAATTTTTTATGCTCCTATTTGTTATCGTGATCATCTCTTTTCCTTCCGTGAGATCTTGATATGTTCGCTTTATCGTGAGGCCTTATTGTTTTCATCATATCACCTTCGTCTCTTTTCCCCTCGAGCATCTTTAACATCAACAAGGTCGATCTCATTATTGCCTCCTACGACTTTATCATCAAAGGCAAGGGAGTGAAAGGAGATGATCAAGACAGGTCAGAGCATGATAAAACGAAAGTGATGAGATCAAAATAATGAGACATTGCAAAGGGGAGGCTATTACATCCTCCTACGACTTTATCATCAAAGGCAAGGGAGTGAAATAAGACATTGCAAAGGGGAGGCTATTACATCCTCCTACGACTTTATCATCAAAGGCAAGGGAGTGAAAGGAGATGATCAAGACAGGTCAGAGCATGATAAAACGAAAGTGATGAGATCAAAATGATGAGACATTGCAAAGGGGAGGCTATTACATCGAGACAAAGTCAAAACAATGGAACAAAATTGATAAGAGATATTTAAGGTATTAGAGGAAGGAAGCTATTATAGCCCTTATTTATCGTTAACTCCCTATTAGGCAATCTGTTTGAAATATAGCATCTTCTAGATAAATACAATCAACCTAAAAATATAATATCTTCTTCTTGATTATTCATAATTTTAAAAATATTAAATTATTATAATAAATATCAAAATTTATTTTTTTTATCTTCGATTCAATGCATTTCATCATGTCTGTTTTTTTCTTTTTTTCTTTTTGTCATTTAAAGTCAACTCCGATGACTAAGAGGAGAAAAAGAAAAAGAAAAAAATTATAAACAAATGAAAAGAATTTATTAAAATTAAATATATTTATTTATAAAAAAAGATAAATTAATTAAGATAATATTAAAAAAAAAGATAATATAAATAGTAATACACAAATTGAAAGTGAGGTGGACATTATTGGGAAAAAGCTCAAAATGTGGGTTTTTTCATGGAAACCATCCTAGAACATATAGGCGTTAATTCGAAGTAATAGTAACATAAATCACAAGATCATAGGCCATGTTCGATGGACAAATCCAGGTTGCTCCATGTTAAATGATATAATAATTTTTAAAATTCCTTATATCACCAATACTTGAAATTGTATGAAAAAGCTAGTAATGCATTGGGTACCAGGAAGTTTCATTCAAATTGACGATGGGGAGAAATGAAGGACTCCTGTAATGACATTCGTTCACGCTGGCATCCCCACGTCAATTCAAGAGACAGGATGGATGGCTCCATGTAATCCAACAAATTAATGTAACCATCACGCCACATAATTCATAAAAAAAAAAGGACAAACCAACCAATCAGCCATGTACGGGTGCCATTTTTCAATCGAACATCTTCCTTTCACCAAGTTAATTTTCTATCACAATCCACGCCACTATCAGGCGCTACCATTTGCATCAGAAATTGTACTTTGACTAGTTAAACTATAGGCTGCTATTTCCTATCGAGCACCATATGCCATTCTCTTTGTCGAATGTCATTTTCCTTCGCGTATGCCACTAAGGAGATATCTTACTATCGTAGGTACAAAATATATTTCCAATCGTCATGAAAGATACGTGGTGGGGTCCCTATCATCTTCCACTATACATTATAATTAAATTATCTAAAAGTTTACACACATGATACAAACCTAAAATATTCGCTCCCTTTAGCCTAAGAAAGGTCCAGTGAAATTGATTTAGCAGTGTTCTACACAAGTTGATGACCAAAACCAAGTTTCTAGTGTTGTTCATTGGCTTATTCATGCAAATTATTTGCTTAAGAGTGATGCATATGACTGAAATATATATATATATATATATATATATATATCACCCTGGCTTACCTCTTCTGCCAAAGACGCTTCTGATTGAAATTTCTGACTTGTTATACCGTGAGTGTTCTTCTCAATCGAAAGCCTGCCAGACCAGCAACAATATGTGAGATAAGTGGATCCAAGAAGCATGGCTACCATTATCTAGAGCATAAAAGTTGCTGCGGGAGAATGCATCACACACACCTCAAAGCCCAGTGGGTCTGATCAAGGTTCGCTTGAACTCAATGTCTAGATAATTCATGCTTATCACATCAAAGATTTTATAATGAAACATATTAACGCCTTTAATAGTGAGGCGAAACAAGATAAAGATCATTCACATGATGCATTTGTCATAAGAAGAAACTCCTGACTCGTGCAAGCAACTAGTTTCATGCATTATGAAACTAGTTTTAGGAAGTTTTTGGAGTATAGCTCGTGTGCTAAGATATATTAACATCATCAAGTTCGACTTGGGCTACCGTCATATTGATTGCATTGATCACATCCATCTTTCCTCTGCTCACTGCTTCATCCATTGGAGTCCTCTCATGGCTGCCAAATGGCCATGGAAGCAAGCAAAAGCAACATTGTGAAAGAACCAAAGTTGATTCCAGGTCAATCTCTCTATAAAAGAATGTATTTCTAGAAGGTGGGACTAAATTTACCTGTTTAGCAAACTTACGCTAGCTCCCCCCTGGATCAAAAGTTTGACTACCTGGTGGGGTTTTTTTGTTTTTTTTTGGGGTTTCATTTACAAAATGTTATTGATCAGTGGTCAACAATAATAAACTAGAAAGATTAATAATCACCAAATAGGAATCCCTTACCTCTATATGTCCATTGAGGCAAGCCCAATGAAGTGGTGAATTCTTTTCAGAGTTCAAAGCATTCAAATCCTGCTTCATGGAGGCATCATCATAAAAAAAGAAAAAAGAAAGATGCATGCCATCAAGCTTCAAAAGAAATAGGCATTACAATTCTGAACAAATTGGTGCCCATGTTTATGTGTAAACTTAATGTTAAATACTTAGACAGATTGTAATTGACCGATAGTTTATTCATCCTAGATCTAATCAAACATGATAAGTGACAGCAATAGCAAACTCTAATAATGCTAATTGAGCCAAAACCTTCATAGTTCAAACATAGTGACTAAACAAAACATGATATCGAAATAAGCTCTCACAACTATCCAAATAAGCTCCCACAATGTGATATCCAAATAATGCTAATAAGCTCTCACAACTATGTGATAAGGCATTCATGCATCATCTTCAGTAATAAGCAAAATGATGAATTTTTTTCTAGAGATTTTCTAATAGAATGAAAAAAGACGATTGGGACTCATAATTTAATTGAAGAAATGAAATTAAAAAAAACAGAGAACTCGTAGCTGCTGAATATTAACATACTACTCAAAAAGATAAAGATTACTTTTTAAAATAAATAAAGACAGAAGTCAACATTAGTAGTGACAAGTTTATTAGTTATGCTAATTTGTAATCAGAAATTTCTGATACTACTACTCACTGCTCCATTCTGAATAAGATATTCGACAATTTCAAGATGCCCATTAGCAGCGGCCATATGAAGAGCTGAAATTCATTTTAGAGAAACGAAGTTACTCCAGGAGAACATCAAGCAGAACAGTACCAAGACAAGAAGTTTGATTTTCATATCAATGAAACAAAATATTGAAGATGCCATATACAATGATGGAAGTCAAATATTAGGAAAACTAGAACCATGACTCTCACACTAGTGAAAAATTAGGAGTGAGGATCTTGACAAAAAGAACACATTACTTTTAACTAATCACCGAAAAATTTTATAGTCATCCATGGTCTATGTTCAGAAAAGGACTAAAATATGTGTCATAGAAGAACAATGGTTCAATTTTAGAGGACCTGCAGAGAAATAGGAGAAAAATACATGAGATTTCCCATTTTAAATGGGCCCTATCCAAACTTATGCCACTCCCACAATTAACAAACCAATCAGAAATCAAGTTAGATTCAATGCATGTGTAGCAAAATTTTACAACATGATCTAACATATTAAAGCTTTGTAGAGAGTGAAGTGATATAATCCAGTTTCAGCAGATTGGACTCCTTGCAGATTAGCAGAGCTTCATGATGAGTCATAGCCTCTATGTACAAAACTGATTAATCATTGCAGATCTAAATAGGCAAACTTTGAAGCACGAAATACCCATAAGAGTTCCTCAAGAAAGATTACTGCAACCAAAAAGCCAGTGAGGAGAAACAAAGAAGTCGTCTGACTTAACTCGGACCAACCAGGAGGATAAGAGAATCCCAACTAAACCATGGCAAGTAGTGACATAATTTCTCTTAGGATGAACCAAAGAGTCAATAAGACTAATTACAAAAAGTTAAAGCAGAATAGCACACAACAGGTAGAAAACACAACCATTGTGGAATATCCTTTCGTTATGATCATCTATTCATTATTGATGTAATCAACAAAGCCCAAAGATATAGCAGTACAAATGATGCACTTGGTCTCAAAATTCTAGGAAGCCTTAGAAAATCAGTACAGGTGATGCAGGGTGCAAGCTTGGATACCAACTCAATGCCTACAAGCAGCGGATATTGTGTACTAAATCAATCTCTTTCATATTTAACTATTTTTCTTTTATATGTAGGCTCTGATAAAAATTTAGATGTTTTGAGAATTTTTAGGGCTGGGAACATTTGTATAGCATAACTTTTGTACTTCATGTTCGCAAATATATTAATGTAGTCATACTTGTGTATGTCTATCATGATTTTGCAAGATACAACCACTTACAGATGGTCTATTTTCAGTTTTGTTTACAGTTCTCATTTCATTTTTTCTATGAGTTCCCACATCTACCACCTCTCACCATTGGTCTCTCTTGTTATTGACATGGTGCTCATCTGGGAACCTAGTTCTCATAACTTCCATCACAACTCTGTTTATCACATATTACTCTTAAGATGCTCCACTGGACATGAGCTATGAAGTATTAACTAAAAGCTATTGCCAGTGATGTACTCTACCACTAAACATAAGCCTCATAATCCTTCATTCCTTTTCAGCATTGTTCTTACCTCGAGTATTGATTAGAATGAGGCTGAGAAGTGTATAATTTGCAATTCTAGTTATATGGAAAATACAGACATACATGTAGAATTTACGGGGGCAAAAATCTAGACAACACTAGACAAGTACTTCACAAAATAATCCCCAAGAAAACTTCAACCTGAGAAAACTAAGATCTTCATACTATCTTCAGCATATGGATAACATGTAAATATACATACACATGTGAAGAACATTGTCTATGTTTGGAAACATATTTACATTTTTAATATGCATTCGGAGTGAATCTACAGTTGTAAAATGCTTTGAGTGTTTGATAAACAATAGATGAAAACTGTATTTTAAATGTGAGTTAACGTAAGTGTTGTTTGGTAAAATTGTATTTCAAAAGTCTATTAAATATTATATAACAAATTTACCCTTTTAATATTTTTAATATCTATTCAAAAATGAATACATATTTTTTATTTAAATTAATAAGTAAATAAATAAATGAATGTATGTAATCTTACAAAAAAAATTTGTATGACGAAATATATAATGCATAAAAAATATAATCATATGAATAATGTAAAATAATTTTTGAAAATAAATAAATAAATTTTCACCTTATAGAAGACAAATCATATTCGTTTGTCATTAAATAATGTTGACAATTTTCTGATTTTAGATAATATCACAGGGTACTTTGGAAATTTGAAGAATTACATTAGCATTCCGCAAATACAGAAATGCTAATGCTATCCTAATGTAGCATCAGCATTTGAGCATTTACAATACAGTATCCAAACCAAATGTGATTTGAAATATGCGTTAGGCCCTCAATATATATTTCAAATCACATTTGATCTGGATACTGTATTGTAAATGCTCAAATGCTGATGCTACATTAGGATAGCATTAGCATTTATGTATTTGCAGAATGCTAATGTAATTCTTCAAATTTTCAAAGTACCTTGTGATATTATCTAAAATCAGAAAATTGTCAACATTTACCAAACATCAATTCACATTTGAAATATGCGTTAGGCCCTCAATATATATTTCAAATGTGTTCCCAACCACACTCATTACATTCAAGCAACTTGAACACTACAACCGAAGTTGTTGATTGACTAATATTTGATGAGAAAATGTAGAATTTAATTATATGATTGTTTAAAACAACTTTATGTGATTCGAATTCTTATATAACTATTCTTTAGATTCTTATAAAATGTTGGCCTTTTATAGGCAAAATCATACTTTATAGTTGTTTGACTGTTTCATTAGTAAATGAAGTTGGCTTAAATTCAAAAGTAAAAATAAACAGCTAACATAAGGAACATTGCATGAGAGCTGTAGTTAGAGTTTTGCAGTTTAAGGACAATCTGTCTTCAGGATGTACTGCACCTCAATGTGCTTAGGTACAGAAGGAATTTAACCAAAATTACCTTCTTTTCTTAATCCTTTCACATTTCATTTATCATATTGAGTAGGATCCACTTCAAAAGATCAACCCATTTGATTATACCAAGATAATTTTACAATCCAAGATTATGACAATTGATAGCAAAGAAGGCCAAACATATTTAATACTCTACAAATCTACAAATAAATGAATTAAGCTTACACACTTGTTTCTCAACTTTCTTTGCCACAAAAATTGAACATTGGATGCCACTGGTAGATCTTTAAAGGAAGCACGGCACACAATAAACTTGTAGGATCCATCTTAATAAATAAAAGAGTTGCTTGATGGCTCCAATATCACGGATCAAGTGTTGTGCTATGTCGAGGTTTCGAGAGTAAACCTACAAGAACTGGATACATGTTCAATGGGGAGCTTTTTAGTCTTTCCTGCAAACTCATCCTAGAAAGCAACCAACCCCTCGGGCACCTGTGTATAATTGGTTCTCTAACCCACAGAGAGAACTTTTGGTTACTTAGTCTGTTTGAAATGTGCCAATAGGTATATTTACATTTGGTATCATAGAAATTTATATCAAACAACTTTTATGTACATGAACATAATCTTCAACTCCTACTAGTTATGGATAAAGAAAATGAACTAAGACCCTCGTTACCATCAATCACAAAAGTATAAACAGAAAAGTAAAGTCAACACTTTTCGTATTAACCAATCAAAAACATTTTAAACTTGAATTAAATATCACACCTGTTCTTCCTTGAGAATCTCTGGAATTAGGAGAAATGCCCACCGAAAGTATGCTTACCAAATCTTCTAAGTCATCATATCTAGCAGCCTGCTACAATAAAAAAAATGCTCTGTTAATTATCTTCTGCAGCAGAAACCAAGTGCCATGTTCCGCAAAAAGAAAGTAACTTACTAATAAACTCAACAAAGTGCTGACGACGATTAGAACAAAAGTATATATATCTTTAAGGTGAGAAAGATAAGAGCTACACAACTTCAAAAAACAAAATGATGGCAAGAATACATAGTTCCATATTAAGCACATGGTTAGTATCTTCAATTTGAATTGTTTTAACAAAAGATCTTATGACGCAACATATATTTATCAAGAAAACAGCCATGACAGAGTTGAAAGTCTGAAAAGTTAATATCAAACAGTACCAGATTGTTTGTTGTGAGATAATTGTTGTTAATATGCGATGACTAACTAAACATAAGATGAAAGCATAAAGATTTTGAGCTATCAAATGTTTATATGCCCAAATGCTTACATGAGATTTTTGGTTATATTACACAGATTCTATCTTGTGTAAGTTTAGTTTAGACCCTCTGTCTAAACCATCTAACCTCTCGTAACTAAAACCACATAAGATCTACCCTATCCAATCATGCGTCAGCGAGGATTTGACCTTTTATAGATTTTATTTTGTGTATGCTTAGCTTAGACCCTATGTCTAAAACATGAAACCTCTCATAACTAAAACCAAATTAGATTGACACTAACCATTCATGTGTCCGCTAATTTTTGGCCTTTTGTGCAATCATAAGAAGTTGCAGTCAGGGTATCATGTTATTATCTGAATCAATGTTTGCAATATAGTATCATACCATCTAGTACGAGCGGTACATACCGGTCCACCAACAGACCGGCATGCGGATTGCCTGCTACCAGGTGGTATCAGGCATTTGGCCCCGTATCGAGCGATACAGGGCTGTACCGGGCGGTAACTGTTGAAATTTCAACCATGACAGACCTGTACTAGTTGATTTCGACCGTTACTGACCTGTACCGAGTGGTAACAATCGGTAACAATGTTCCAACGGTCAATTTGACCGTTGGAGGCCTCCTCAAGGGGTTTTAAACTCTTTCCTCCCCATATTTTAGTTTATTTCACTTTCACACTCTCTTAATTCTCTCAAACTTATTTTTTCTTATATTCTCTCTCTTATTCTAACATTTTCACTCTTATAAACTCAATAAAGCAACGAATTATGAATTGAGTCAAATTTAGGAGGCTAATTTGTGAGGATTAAGAGGAACTTTTTCGTAAGAGATATGTATATCTACACATGTGATTACTTAATTTATTTGAATCTTAAAGTTTAAGTTGTATACAAAATAATCTAACAATTCAAATAATTTTTCTGTAGACAATTCAATATTAACGAAAGGACGTTCCAATACGGACCGAAATTGCGAGCCTTGCACAAGGCTACTCCTCAAAGCCCAAAAAGAAGGATTTTATGCCCATTTTAGGCGTACCGCTCAGTACGCCCTGGTGTACCACTCGATATGTCGTACCGTACCAAGCAAAGCTCGGTACATTGGTACGATATGAGATTAAAAACCTTGATCTGAATATCCTAATTTATTACAGTTATCTGATCTAAGGTTTCAAATTGTTCAGCATGGACCCAGGTCAGAAAGACTACAATGAAAAATGGCACAGATTAATTTATCCGGACAATTCGAAAAAAATGAAACTAAACTGTAATAACTGGTTCTTAGTTCATTTGACCTAGATACTCGAATCCCAATAAATCCATACTGATGACCATAGACAATTCTTAATCACTATGGGTTGTGATCTTGGCTAAGTTTATAGTCTCTTTTAGCTAGAAATGTTTTTTTTCTTTTATAAGTTCCTTAATTTTCTAGTTCTACTGTGCATTACTTAATTTTTTTAGTGTTATTTGATTTTTTTACTCTTCTAAACTTTTATTCCGTTGTTATACAACATGCCAACTCAATAATCCAGTCTAGCTGGTGGTGATTCCATTTCTAAAAGCTATTAGCAATCAGCAAATTTAATCTAAAGCCTTGAACCTTAGGCGACCACTGGAGACCCGTAAATCCCACCATTATCAAGCCACTAGAATATATGAACGTTGAGACAATTAAATGGCAACTGAATCAATCCTAAGGTCATAGCCAGGACTACTAAGTCTACTATGATGTGATATATACAAAAGCATTTAGTGAATTCACAATGTGAATCATAGTTATTTCATGCTTGGCATCCTTCAGAACTAGAGTCGGTTCCATATTGTGCTTCACCAGAATAGGTGATCAATTGGTTCACCATGTCTCTTTAAAGGAGTGCCACCAACAATTTCATGTCATCATAAAATGGATTGATCTCTATACTGCAAACCCCAAGGAGTAAAATTGATTGATCTTTCTACTTTAAACACAAAGGGATAATCCACAAATATTGGTGATCAATTGGTCCAACATGTCTCTTTAAAGGAGTGCCACCAACAATTTCATGTCATCATAAAATGGATTGATCTCTATACTGCAAACCCCAAGGAGTAATCCACAGATATGATCGGGCTCCAGTGCAGCCTTGAAAGTCAAGAGAGTGCCTTTGTGATCCATACTAGTCATAAATTGCAAAGGCAGAAATCAAAAATTTGTGTTTAGCAAGTTCTTTCTCACAAAGATTTTATGGCATGTAATGACAAAAGGATCATTGCAACCTAAAAGATAGTATGTCAAAAGAAAAGATACAATGTGCCAAATGATAAGTTTAGGCTCCATTTGGAATAGACAATTAGTTAGTGCACAGTGAACAGATTATGAGAAGTGATTAATTTTTAAGTAAATAGAAGAAAATAAAAGAACTAATATATAAATTGTTTCCAATGGCAATTTTCCTATATTTGAGGACAGAAATAGTACATCATAAACTATTGACTACGAAAAAATCAAAATGATATCAATATGAAACCGTAACTGGATAGGGATAAATCAAAATAAGCAATTTTGCTTGCGAAGAGGATATTAATGTATTGGCCAGAAGTAAATGAGATGGGTATTCAACAAACCAGAGTTCAATTGAGCAAACTCAGGAACGATTCAACAGTTCAGATTTGGCATTAAGCCTGCTATTGCTTATTCTTACTTGATTTTTAAAACTAAGATTTTTGCACTATCCATCCAAATTACTCATCGATTGAAATCAAGGATTGAAATATTGCACCGTACCGAAGTTTCGACATTCGCTCGGTACAGTATGATACTGTATACCGAGCGATATACCATTCGATATACCGTTCGATATATATATATATATATATATATATATATTCTCCCCAAGCGGGGCAACATTGCCTATATATATATAAAAGTAAAAACAATCTTATATATATTTATATATAAATATTTATCTATAAATATATATATTATATATATAATATTTTTTTATATATAAATTATAT
>LVTN01000158.1:283352-298123 GCA_001649415.1 Musa itinerans
CGACGAGCTTTTTTGGCAAGCTCCTGGACTTCTCGGATTTGTTCCCGCAGACCTTCCGACGACCGTCCGGACTTCCGTCGGACTCTCGAACTCCCAACGTGATCATAGTCTTGACTCCGGCGCAACTCCTGTTGCATGTCTTACTTTCATCGTAGTTAATCCTGCACACTTAAAACAAAACTTCAATCGAGACAATTAATCTTAAGCAATTAACCAAGTTGTCCGGCATGTCATTGGTCTCTCGACGCTTCGTCCGATTCTTCGGCGCATCGTCCTCTTGTGCGGCCTATTGCCCAATCGGTCAGTTGACTCCGTAACTCCAATGTCCTTGGCACAATATCCGCTCTTCTTGGCCCGATACCCGAATCCACGGCCGGAAACCTTCTGTCGATACGTCGACCGATCCACCGGCCCGAAGTCCAATCTTCTGACATGTTCCTCCGGCCCAACATGATTTTCCTGCTTTAATTGTCTCATCCTGATCGAAATATCCTGCGTTACTCAAAACGTAAATTAAATAATAAACATATATCAAGTGGTTTCATCATCAAAATACGAAATACGAGATTCAACAAACTCATCGATGATGTCGTAGAGGTTCACTAACAATATCTTCCTTAAAGTTTTATTATTCTTTCTCTCTCTCATTATATGTATTAAATTTTAAAGTTTTTATAGAATAATTTATTTCATAATCTATGGATATGGAGTTGCATTCAGTTTTCCTTTGTGTTATTTTGAGTTCAAAAATTTGAATGGTGTCGTAGATATATTTAAGAAAATTATGAGTAGTCCTTTTAGCACTAAGCACCAGTAGATTCTAGCAATGAACTCCAACTATCGTGTGAAGAATTGTGGATGAAAATGAACTCCAACTATCGTTTGAACATTTATTTGTTGTATGAATAAATGCTATGCTTGAAATATTAGACTTATTAAATAAATAACGAATGTTCATATTTTGTGTAAATATATGCAGATTTAATATTATCATATTATTAAATTTTTACTAAGCATGTATTTAGTAAGTTGTTTGAGCACGATGAATCTTGTGTTTTAAGTATTAATTTTATTTTATTTGGCATGTGAGGCGATGATTGTTCATATTAAATGATTTTTTATTTGATTGAGTTTCATGTATCAAAAATCATGGGCCATGTTTTGGTGTTCCAAAGTGATTTATAATAGTTCAATATTGACATGAGTATTTATATTTATTATATATATAATATTAATTTTAAATTAGGTTCTTTATAGTTCTCTTGTGCTTATATCTCATTTATGGATTTTAAGGAATGTTATTTAAGTCCACTAAGGCAGAGGTTATGGGACAGTTCCTTTTACCCCATAATAGCCTTAGTAAGAGAACTAGAAAAATATATTTTTGTTAAAATAAATTTTGTTTCATAAATATTATGTGAATAATGATAATATATTAGTATATAAATCCGTGACCTGATACATAGGATGACGTTTAAGTCCACAAAACATACTTAATTCTATAATTATTTTTATACAAGCAAGGAATTATTATGTATATAATATAACATATGATATGAAAAAAGATTAAAAAATATATATGACGTGTGATATGTAGAAAAATATTATCATTTTACAAATAAAGTAAATATTTAAATGAGTAGGTATTATATATGATTGATACGATTGTATTTTGATCGCATGAACATATGATCAATACATAAAAATTCTAAATAATTTATTATGAGTATACCAACGGCATGGTATACAAGTCATACATCTATACATACTTTTCATGGTAGATCTTTAAAGGAAGCAAAGCACACAATAAACTTGTAGGATCCATCTCAATAAACACAAGAACTGTTTGGTTGTGCCAATATGATGGATCAAAGTGTTGTTCTGTGTCGAGGTTTCAAGAGTGAGAACACAAGAACCGGATACATGTTCATCAGGGAGCTGCATGGCACCTGTGCTGCATCATAAATGAGACCAATTTATCTATTCTCTGCAGTAATTCCTAAAAACATATATTCTACTGAGCAAGCGGGTTCGTAAGATGTCGATCAAATTCGAGCAGGGTTCGTATGAGGTCGAATAAATGTAACGAGGAGAATAAGATCAAAGGTGGTCCAAAAGCATGGGAGGAGGATATATTTTTATTTAGGAGGCTTTTTTTGTTAGCAGCAGCATCAGCATCCGAGGGAGAGAGAGGGGGGAGAGATGGAAGGGGCGGGGTTGGCGATGAAGCCGGTGGTCAAAGTCGCGGCTCTCTGTGGCTCCCTCCGCAGGGCTTCCTTCAACCGCGGTCTCATCCGCTCCGGTTAGCCACCCTCCCCCTTCCTCTCGAACGTCCTTAATCCTGCTTCCGTCTCCCTATTATTGTTGTTCTGCAGCCATCCAGCTGTGCGACGAGTCCATCGAGGGGATGAAGATCGAGTACGTCGACATCGCCCCCCTTCCCTTCCTCAACACCGACCTCGAGGTCGACGGCAAGTTCCCCGTGCCCGTGGAGGCCTTCCGGCGGAGGATCCGCGGAGCTGACGCCTTCCTTTTTGCTTCCCCCGAGTATAACTACTCCTTCACCGGTAACCTACCTACGCTGTAGCCCGTTTGATTGTTGTGTAGATCGCCTTCTCCGATACGGATGTGTTCTCTCGGTTGCGATTCTTATGCTTGGACCCTGGTTAATTATGTAAATTCTTCGTGAATTGACTGTTTGATGCCACTTTGACGAGCCAGTCATTGAACCTGATTTAATTTTCTTTGTAGAACTCAATTATCTCCTTGATAGCACTAAAGAAAAATTCCTATTGTGTTTATTTTATGCGAAATCATAAATTTTAGCAAGAAAACATTTACTCGCCCTCTTGTATGCCTCCATGATGTCCCGCTGCTCTAATTGGCCCATCTAGCTGGTGTTGTCTTCTTCGACAAGGTTTCCGTACCATCAAGGTTTACAATCTCGGTACTACACCGATTGTGAATCCTGTCGACTGTTATGGTGCCAGAATACCGGACAATTTTGCCGATCTGTATCATCCTACATCATTGAAAAAGGAATCAGGAAATTACTATTATTTGCTGCCGAGCCATATTTTGTGGTTTCCAGTCCTTGGTCGAGGTCTGATCGATATGTATATGTACTGATCCGACTGGTATTTGAATTCTTGATTTTTCACAAAGGTGCCCTCTTGTTTTCTCCTCCCAACTACTCTCTGCACATTTTAATGTGACTTCTCTTGTGGTTGTACATGAGAAGGAGACAGATGGCACATTATGTATATGTTGAGGAAACATGTGACCTACATGGTCCACGTCTTCAGCAGTGAGGTACCTTTTTCAGGAATGAAATGTTGGAACCAGGGGTGAAGGCCAAGGTGGATAGAACGTCACACATGGACAAGACAGAAACTTCAAACAATGTCTACCAATTTTTTGTATCATTGTCAGGTTCCATGATTGTATAGCCTTATTTCATTTTTCTTAATTTTGCTGTCCTGTCCAACCTCTATCATTATCTTGCAATCCATGCTTAAGTTCAATTTTACCAGAACCAAGAAGTCAACTTTTACATTCTTTCCTAATGAAATTGATATTATATAATAGCCACCTTCCTTTTTTTATATAGTCTAAGTACCTTGTTTAAATTATTGCAAGATACAGTTTTGTGAAGTGGCTTTATGAAGTCGATATTAAATTATAGTGCTGTATTGCTTAAATCTGTAGCTGTCAATGACAGCTGTAATATGCATACAAAATGCCTTGCCAGAAACTGAGCATATCTGACTCCAAGGTTGAACGTGGTTTAAATTACCAGTCCAACTGAGCAATGGTATAGAACGATATAGCTCAGTACTCTTTAACGTATCACTCTTCTTTTTTGTCATATTCTTTTAGTGATATTGGATGACACACATTGGTGTACCACATAGTATCTCAGTACCGTTTCAATTCTGTAGGTTGAAACCAATAACAAATTGGTATCTAAAACCTTGATACAAGTGATTTCTGAAGATCACTACTTTAACCTTGATTTCTGTTATAGCATATGATTTGATACCAAATCATAGACAATTTCATGTTAAGTCAACCATGAAAACAAAAATGAAAACAAAAGAAAAAAGATTAAGAAAAGGCTTTGTACTTCCACTTACTTATCTCATCCGTGCATACCCATTTATTATGCATATATATGTTCATCTGTTGGTGCTAGTTTGTGCGGTTGGTTATTTGTCTGACATGTGGTAGCATCAACCAGTATGAGCTTAGATGTCCCTGTTTTTGTTGTTGATGTTCCTTCATGAATCATCTAACATTGTGCCATATTTTTTCTGTGTATGTAGTCAGCATACTACAATTATAATCTTTTTTGTTGCTGATACTCTGAATTTATATTGGCATATTTAGTTCACAATGTACTATTATCAATTCATCAGGTATATACGGCCGTGAGGACATAAAGACAGTCATCATATATTAAATCTTACCCTTCTGCCCCTCCATGCACTCCATATGCTTTTCACATTGTGTGGCTGTAAAAAGGGGACCTTTGGTCCATTATGTTTATTTTCTGAAGCAACTAAAATATAAATTCTATTGTAGTCACTATACATTTTTGCATAGTTTAGGAATGTGTCAAGTCATGCACCATATTTATCTTAATAGTCTAGATTAAGTCAAACATGGTTATTTCACATAATATTTAATCTTATTTTTAGTGGCTAATTCAGGGTGCATTTAATATCAGAATTTTAGTTTTGTTGTTGCTTATTTGTCATATCTAGGTACATATTTGGTTAAAGCTATACTAGGTCAATAGGAATTAAATTCTGAAAGATAAGATGCTTCATTAAATAGGATTTAAAGTTTAAACTTCAGTAGATAGTGTTTAAATTTTAAACCACTTATCTGCAATCTTTCTCCTCTTAGTATTTTCTTGGACTTCTTCAAATTAATTGTTTGGGGCAATTGTGTACTCAACCTTTGCTATGTCAACATGTGCCTCTCGAATATAGTCAGTGATACATATGAAATGAATTCACATGTGAAATAATCTTTAGATTATTAAATTTCACCAAGTCTTGATTTAATCAACCTTAGTATTATTTGTCCAAGCGTTATTTCAGGTGTATCTTTGGTTGGATAAGTTTCTGAGTTAATTAACAGTCAGACCTGAGCAGAGAATACTCTTTGATTATGCCTCTCTTTCTATTTGCTTGTTATTGTTGTTTCTCTTTTTGGATACGTATTCCTCTTTGTAGTTCTCATCTTCTTCAATCTCAATTCTTACTCCAAAGTTCTTGTTATATTATTCATATCAGTCCAAAAGTGATCTAGAAACATCACTAGTGAGTGATCATCAGATCTCTATTTGCTAGAGTTCTCTTTGGGCTTCAAATAGCAGATTGTGACAAGAACAAATTTGATGACATTTTATGTGGTTGTATGTTTTGAAGTAGAACTTCTACCATGCTGTTTTAGAAATTGGCGCCCACAAGCTCTTGGAATCAATTTCTTCAGACTTTAAGTGATGCAATTTTTTGTATAAATCGCAACTCTTGTGATATTATGTCTCAAATTAATATCTGATCTGGTGAAAAGAAATAAATGTATAATTGGGTTTTTAAAAGCACTTAAACTCATTGTCTAGAAATTAACAGAGGTTTCGAGTGTTATATCAAATTATCAATAGCACTTTAAACTCATGATATGGAAATAGCACTGGGTTCTCGAGGACTCAAGATGTTGCTTTTCCTCTTAGAATCAGTTGTTATTGACCATCTGCATTCACTTAAATATAGGATTATGCATTTGGGGTAATCCTACTGACCTTTCATGCAATGAGCATCCTCCTTTATGTGTATGGCATCACCACTCCCCTTGACAGCATATACTGATCTGGATAAATTAGTTATCATGAAATATCATCTCTCTTCACTTCTTTTTATATATATTTAGGTCCTTTGAAGAATGCTATTGACTGGGCATCAAGAGCTCCAAATGCATGGGCGGACAAGCCTGCTGCTATTGTAAGTGCTGGTGGAAATTTTGGAGGAGGAAGATCTCAGTACCATCTTCGTCAGGTTGGAGTTTTTCTGGATCTTCATTTCATCAACAAACCAGAACTGTTTGTTCATGCATTCCAGCCTCCATCAAAATTTGACAGTGATGGAAATCTAATTGATCCTGAGATTAGAGAACGGCTGAAGCAAGTGCTTCTGTCGCTCCAGGCCTTCACCCTTCGTCTTCAGGACAAATGTTGAATTTCCAGATCACAGAGTCATTGGTGAATTGGAAGTGTTTTGTGTTATTTGATTGACAACATTTTGCAGTGAAACCTATGAGTGTTCTTGTGTTATTCAGCAAGCTGTGCTTGGTGATTTTTTTATAGTAGTAAAAGAAACCTATGATTCCCTTAGTTTGTTGTACTGCTTGATAATTTCCAGGGTTTTCAAACATGGAAAGAATTAATCTATTCGATGACATCAGTTGTGAATTGATGCATTTACTGTTTACCATAAAGGGGAACATCTTTGATATCATATCAATATTACTATCTGCTGTTTGCATTTTTAGACACTGAATTATTCTCCACATTACTGTTTTGTAGACAAGAATTGTAAGTGCCACTTTATTAACACAGTATGACCCATGTATTCCCACATCAATGCTCTTTGTATTATATCTACAGTGACCATGCATAGACAACTAATTAGGTTTTCTTTTTGTTCTCCATGTTGTGGTTAGTATGCTGTGAATACAGATTAAAATGGTCAGATTTGAGTGCCTTAACTCTAAAGTTTTTGGATCTGCCTTCGCATGGAATGACTAATTTCCTCGATTAATCAAATAACAGACTGTGTTATTATTTTTGCAGTGATAATAGTTGCTTCTGGTTGCTTTAGATCCTAGAAACTAGATCATCTCAGGTTGAAACTAAATCACTTTTCCTTTCCACACTCCTTTTGCTTTTTTTTTTTTTTCTGGTTAGCCATAGATGAATCAGTTTGTGTTGTAGAGGAAACTGGATTGATTGCTGTTAGCAGGTGAAGCACCTTCTTGCTTTTGAAGTGTGCAGAAGCTCTCATCTCTAATCTTAGCACCAGATCCACTTATATAAGGTCCATAAATGTTGATTACCTCATATAATAATTTTTATATCTAAAATATCAGTTCTACCAACTTCAGGGTGAGGCTTCCAAGCATCACTCCTAAATTTTACACCTAGAATATTAGTTTAGTATATGATCTATAATTTGTATATTTTAAAATATTAGTCTAATGTTGATGTGATAGATTAATTTACTAAATATTTAGAGTTTAAAATTTTATTCAATATATATTAAAGATATTTGCTAGTGTAAGGATTTTAACTATTAATAATAAGGTTCTATATCAAATTTTATATTGACCATTTTCTTGAAAAGAAACTCATGCTATTATCACTAGAACAAGAAAAATATAATTTAGATTCATTCTGATATCGTTCAAAATATTAAGGTCCTTTACATGCAACCCTTCTTTTTAGATCCATAAAGAAGAGACAGATTAATTATGATTAATTGTAGGAAATGTTATGTTTCCTGAGTTAAAAAGATATATTAATACCTAAATCACTCCTAATATTTCATAATCATAATAAAATTATAAAGGATATTAATATCACTTTGAGAATTCTAAGTCACTAGCAATTAATAGTCGATTGATAATTTTTTTAGTCAATAAATAATAGGTAAGGAAAACTCTTTCTTTACCCACCTTGTGATGGACTTAAATGGGCCCACCATTGAATTTCACCCACCTTGTTATTGGACACTGGCTATGGCAGCCTCAGATGGGACCCAACATTGTTCTTGTCTCAGAATGCAATCACGAAGCAGGTGGCGCCTTAAGTAAGATAGGTGGGTAGGAGAAGCATTTGCCCGTACTATTTCCATTAGATTCCACGAAGCGCTCCTTTCCCCACAAGTCCATGGGCCGCATTTATCCATGTCCGGTTCCCAACTGGGGGCGGGCTGTGGTGAATCCGATGGCTGCGGAACCACCGCACACGGGCGGCGCTGGTCTCGTCGTCGCGAACAATGACACCATCCGATCCTTCCTCGTCTCCTCCGCGAAGGACGTCCGTCACCTCCCCGACGAGCTTCGAGATCTCGCTTCCGCTCTCTCGTCGCACAGCACCGTGCCCTATCGGTCTCTTAGGAGCATCTGGTCCGCCCTCCCCCCAGCCGCCCGCCCCGCCCTCCGCTGCCTTTTCGCCGGCGCCGGTTTCGTCTTGTCGAGCCCGAAGCCCAGAGAGAAGGTGAGCGCCCGTGAAAGGTTGGATAATTCTTTCTTTCTGACGTAAGGGTCCTGCTCAAGGTTTGAACTCCGTGTGGAAATTGGTAGAGCGAAGAGCTGAAGGAGAGACTCAAGAAGCTCGCCGAATCGGCGGAGAGAAGGGAGTATCAGGAGCTTGTGAAGGACATTGCGCCCAAGAGAGAGGCTGCAGAGCCTTTCTCTTCCTATAAGGATCAGATGGGATTTGGTATTGATCTCTTTTTTGTTCTTCTAGAATTTGGAAATTTTTGATATATTTATTCTTCTGAAATTTGACAAATAGGGTTTTCATCTTTATATCCATGGTAGGAAAATTTGTTTGACTCTAAAGAGAGGTTTATCCCTAATCTTCTAAGAAACTTTTGTTGCATGTAGCCTCTGAATAATATGATATTAAGGCTCATGTACTTCTTTAAGTACACCAGACACTCAAATAGATTTGTAGAAAAGAAGAAAACTTTATTGATCTAGCTACGTGCCCTCTTTTAGTCATGACAAAAGCTAATGTTCATATGCTTCATGTGGATTAGAAAGGGTAGTTTTCTATAGAATAAATTTTTATGTTTTTGGTGAGGTGTCCATCCCTAGTATCTTAGTTATGCTCAATGGAAAGGTTAAGTTCTTCAAGTATAACCTTATCTACTATGCTAACCAAGATGTCTCACCTATGATGAAAGTTCCATAACCAATTAAAGAGCTCTTCAGGGAGTTTTTCCCCATAAATTAAGCTGCTAGGGTATCATTAAATTTTCATATTCGTTGTTGAAAAAATATTTTGTCCATAAAAAGCCCTTGCCTATTTAAGGCATACTTGGCGAGAAGCCTAGCCTATTTGATGTACTAGGCTAATGCTTGAGCAGGAGCCTAGAAGCCTAGGCAATTGCCCAGGTAACAAGGATACAAAACCATTAATCACCTTTATGTTGTATATGATTATAAGTTTTCATACTATTAGAAAGCCATCTATTGAACAGTTTAGTTGTACATAAATGTTCCAAAACATTAGTAAAGTATATTAAATTTAGCTTTGTTTTCTATAAAGAATTTGTTACTTCAACTGAGTTGAAACTTCTTTGAAGCCCAGAATATAAAATGCTAGCCTTCAACTTTTAATGAGAAATAATTGGTTCCGATCTATAATAGGGAAATATTGGATAATTTTTTTATTTGCAATAATCATGGATTTAGTTGATATGTATGGTGCAAATGTCTAGTAACCTAAATAAATTAACCTAGACTTTTTCATGTAGCTAAACATGATCCTGCCTCAACCAGTATGTGTTCCAACAATAGCCAGATGTGAAAGCTAAATTAACTAATTCTCAGTCATTTGTCTTTTTGAATCATTTGTTAACCTTGCAACCAAATATCTGCAACACAAGTTGTTTAGGAACGATATACCCTATACTTTGTTAAACCAATATGCAAAAATGAATTTGCTTTAGCTTTCTGGTTCAGATTGATAATATAAAGCCTAAGTCCTACCAAGTTTAGAGAAAATTGATCAGATGAGTGTTTTTTGGACATTCACAAAAGAGAGTGCAAAGGACGAAGAACTGTTAAAGGTGGATTCTTTTTCCTTGCTCAGGTCTACATGTTGTGCTGATAATGTTCACGGGCTATTTGGTCGGTTTTGCTGCTTTCAGGGCTCTATTTAATCATAGTGCTGCACTGGTAAGTAGTCAGAGAAAAAAAACTCTTTCCTTCCTAAAATATTACATGGGTTATTTTTCCTTATCCTTGACAAGTGTCTAGACCGCGTACAGACCTTACAAGTTTACATTTGCAGAATGCAGCTGGTGGCATCTTGGGAATGGTTTGTGGTATGCTACTTGAAACAGTTCTGTTTATAATTAGAACTTCCACCAAAGATGTGGCATCCTCAACCCAACGGAGTAATAAAAGGAAACTTCTATAGCATATGCCATAATTGTTATGGCAATCCAGAGATATATACATTTCTTGCTTATTTGGATGTTATCTGATATCATGGCATGGAAAACTCTACTTGTGTATTCTATTAAGAAGGAGATCTTTTAAGCTTCTGCAGATGTCAGCTGTTGTTGGGAACTGCTATAGAAACCTCTTCATTGAATTCCCCAGCTTAGGTATGTGCCATTTCTTAATGTAGCATCTTTTTTGGGCAAATCATGAGAGTTTTAAGTCCTTTGTGATTTTGAAAGATTGTGATAATTTATTATCCTTTTTGGCTGCACAAAGATTTTATTAACCTTTTCTGCTAGTTGTTATGGGTTTTCCAACATGTGTTGCTTGCACTCTTTGGTTATGCATCTAGGTTTTTGGATCCCACTCAAGTATCTATTTTTCTATTTAAATATGTCCTTATTCTTATTAAAGAAAACTAAACCTGATTTTAGCTTCTCATTAGGTCCAAGTACTTGAAAGATCCAATCCACTATCATCCCTATCTCACTTTTGTGTTTTTTTGTTTTCTGCTGGAACTTGGCTCAACTGCTATTAACAGCATTAAAGCCGATTTATGTATATTTGTTGACCCAGTATGTGATCCCTATCTCATAAAACATCCAAATCTGATTAATTATCTAGGTCTTTAAATCTGTTCCAAACTCGATTTAGGGGTATCCGGAGCAGTTTAAGCAAGTCGGTCGCCCTGAATATGTAAAAAAGGATATGAATCCGAAATTATTCCAAACTTTTTTTTCCAAAGGTAATTGATGGATTCGATCCCAAAACCTTGTTATCAAGCAAGATCTTTACTAATTGACATCTTCAATTAATCTACAAATTCCTTTTGCGGTTTCTTCTACAAGTTCCTTTTGCCCTTCGTTTGTAACTATCCAAGCAATTTATTCCTTAGGTAATTGCACTGAGATCTTTCTGTAGAGGTCTGCTGGGAGTCCTTGTTTCCAAAGCATGAATCAAGAACTCAATCTTTAGCTTAAAGTTTTGGTTGACTTGAAAAAAGACATTGTGAATTCAACAACAATCCAAAGACCATATATCTCTGGACCAATCTTTACCATAACAAAGTTTTAACTGTAACTTTGGCTATTTTCTCTTGCTAGGATGCAGTCTACATCTTATTAGATTGAGTGGTCTAAAGCAAAGATTCGAGTCATCAAAATACTCCAAACATTAAGTGATGTACAGAGATTGACATAAGAACATTTGGGTGCAATGTCATTGCTATTCCGACACCAAGTCAGATGACCAATCAAACTTGTGTCTTAACATTAAGTGGTGTGCAACATCCTAATTGTAATGTCTGATGGTTCAGGTGATGCCTCATGTTTGGTTAATGCCTGACGTTTTGATGAAACCCCATGAAACTGCCCATCACGGTAGTAAATCCATTAAATGCTGGTAGTTACATGAATCACCTATAATTGGCATATTTGGCATGATCGGTATAGGCTTTGGCATATTTGGCATTCACTAATACACTTTGTTCTACAACCATTTTAACTTGAGCGCAGCTTAGTTCTTGTGGATCATTTGATCGAATCCACTTTAAATCTTGATATTGAACTTGTGAAGAAGGTGATCCTGAACTAGGTTGACTTTGTAGCACTCCCTAACGTGTCAGACAACCAAAATCAACATTAACATTATGCATCTACAAAGTCTAGATTTCCAAGAAATCTTTTTCCTCTGGTTTCTTTTGCTTTGTGTTGGTTGGTGCTCCTGTGCAACAAAAAGATGCACGCCAACTCAAACCTGTTACTGCTGATATTTCCATCACTCTCCTGGTACAAGAGATCAGAAATCACAGTTTTCAAGCATGGAGTAAAGCTTTAATCAAGGATACGATTAGAATCTTTGCAAGTGTAGCATCATTTTAGATCCTAGACAACTTCTTTTCCCTTCAAGCCATTGAGTTCCTTTTTTCTTTTGTTATCAGGATTCAGGGAAGAATTATGGTCATTTTAGCTATGAATTCAAACTATAAAAGATCTCAGCATGAAGCTCTATCCATTAATGCGTAATTTTATTCTCCACTACTGACATTCCTAGTTCTCGATAGCTTCTATTACTACAAAATTGGCATTATATGGAGGTACGATCGATCATGTTAATTTTCTGGCAGCACTCAAGGACTTTTAAGGAATTAAGAAGCATCTTCCTCTAGGTAATGAAGCTTTTTTTGTTTTCATATCACATTCAAGCTACTGCTAGAGAATCTTAGTCTTGTCCTCTCAGATAAAACTTCCTCATCCGTGGCCTTTCTCTTGTTGCTCATGTTGTTATTATTGCTGCTACTGATGATGATGTGGTTGGTGTTGCTGTTTTCTTCTTGGTGAAGCTGCTGCTCTTTATGTTTCCCTTTTAGTATGTGAGGCCTGAGTCTTCTCATGTCTGAGAGCTGTACTGGTTTCAGAAAGAACTCTTCTGCTCCTTCTTCCAAGCATCTGTGAGCAGTTCAAATACAAATCAATTCCATCTTAGATGTAAAGTTACAGATCTCATCATATCAAGTTTAGAATATTGAGCAAGATACGGATATGTTTGACTATGTTGCAGAAAGGACTGGATATTTCTGTAAATCCTTCCATGATTTGACCACAGAATATATTACACCTAGGCAACTTTCCTATTACAGAATTTTTCTTGGGGAAAAAAATTCCTAGGACCACAAGTTTCTCAATCAGGGCAAGCAAAGAGATTAGACAGATCTGATTTATGAAAGGAACCCTTATCTGCTCTTCTTTCTTTTGATCTTTGAAGGTTATTTGAGAAAATCAAATCTCACCAATTCACTTGGTGAGAATATCTACTATTTGGCCCCATCACATCAGAATGCAATTCCTTCATTCATGGACACTAAAAAGGCATCTTTCTGGCTAACTTTTATATCATAATATCCATTTCAGAATGTAATGTGGAAAATCAGTTGAAGAGTAGTAGCAATTTCTGGATCTGGAATTGATGAATCTCTTTTCTTGAATTTTGATTTTCTTGGTGTCAGGAAGATGTATTAAATATATTCCTCTGAACCTCTGAAGAATTCTTCTACAATTCTCTGACTGAATTAACTAAAGTTTATACATAATATATTTAAGATTTTAATCCAATCTAGGTGCATCAATAGAAATCACAAGCCAAGCAAGTTTTCTTAGAGAAGTCAGTTCATCTTGGTAAGTATTGCCACCACAAGGAAGGAATTTACTGATCATTATTCCTCTCACCTGTTTATCCTGGAAGGTACATTTTCAGATGACATGATCACCACTGGGATGTCCTTCAAAGATGATGACTCCTGATATCAGAGCAAGAGAAGAAGATCCTCATAAATCTCTTGAAACAATTCCATGAGAACAAAATGTGCATGTTGGAGATATGAACCAAGCATCAACTGTTTACCTTGATCTTTTTGAGGAGGTCATACCCTGTCATCCCAGGCATGCAGTAATCTGTTATCACCAGATTCACCTCAATCTCCTGTAAGAAGAATCACAACCATCACAGTTTCATCAGAGAGAGACACACACACAAAAAAAAAGGTAAACAAGAGGATCCATGAGAGAGAAGAGACCAAATGGATTACATTGTGTTCTGGTGAGAGAGCTGGTGTGCTGGTCTGGTCTTCCTTCAACCCCAAGACTTCAAGAGCCTTGCTCCCAGAATCCACAGTGGTGACTGCAACACCACCACGAACATGTTTGAGATAGAAGAAGCCTTATGGCACAAATCAAGGATTGCTAGTTTTAGTACCTTGAAAGGAAGATGTCTTGAGGAGCCTCTCGATGAGTTTTCTATCCATGAGGCTGTCATCCACAGCCAGGACATGGAACTGAGCTTCTGCATCCACAGCCATGGACTTCCTTCTCCTCCCCACACAAACAACAGTTTGCAGCAAGGGCCGAAGAGGTGGTGAAGATGAAAGCAGAAGAAGAGGTGGATGGAGCCTTGGTTTCTGCCTTGCCTGGTTAACACCTTCTCTCTGTCTATAAGCCAAGCAAGGTACTGAAATATAAGTCACCTTCCAACCCACCAAATCCCACCTCTTGGAAGGCAAGATCTGACCAAATATCACACAAATCTCCCCATGTCCAAATCTCTCTCACTTCACACAATCTTGTGCTGAGGACTCCCAAATCTCATGATTCCTCAAGTTATGAGATTGGTGAAGATGGTGTGAGAGGGTGAGCTGGGGAATGGAGTTAGGGGGGTCCCAAGGGACAAGTTAGTGGTGAAGGGGTTTTATTATGCTGGTGCTGGCTTCAGAATTAGGTGGCAGTGGTGGTGGTGGTGGTGGTGGTGGTGGTGCACCACATAATCCTGGATTGAGATACTCTCACCTCACCTGGGCCCCACTCTTTTCCACCATCCCATGCCACACCTGTCTGGGAGGCAATTCCATGTGACTTCCCCAGATTTGCCTCCTAACCACATCTCCCTTTCTCTTTCCATCCCTGTCTCTCTCTCTCTCTCTCTCTCTCTATTGATTGTGTATATATAGATATATATATATATATATATATATATAT
>LVTN01000158.1:298138-353036 GCA_001649415.1 Musa itinerans
TATATATATGTATACACATATATTTTGATAGTCCAGTTTGCCACAGGATTTCAATTTAATAAGCAACCAAATCTTTGGACAACCACTTCCTGTATCTTCACTCACTAACTGATATCAATAATTATGAAAGGGATGCAATATCATGCACGGTCGGTACAACTGGTACGTCTCAAAGTCTGATGGCATAAAGAGTACCAAATCTTTAGAGGCCACCTTCTGATATCAATAACAAGAAAAGGTATGCATCCCATGCATCATGCACAAGTAGGTAGATAACTGCTGTAAAAAAACTTTGTACCATAAGATTGGGTCCTTAATAACAGCAGCATTTATACATATAACCTAATCGTAAGCTGGCAATGTTTATGGGTTACCTATCTAGTTTTAAGTTAAGTAAATGATAACTCAAATAATTGGCAAAAATTATAAATTATAAAGGATATTTTAGGTAGTTTAAAAGTTTATTTTATAAAAAAATTATATGGTAACCAATCAAGTGTTAACTATGTAAAATTCTCTTCTACTGTTGGTTTCGATCGCTTTTATGATACTATTTGATGGTCCACATCCGTTTTATTTATCTATTACTGTATAAATTGAAGCTTCAAGGGAGGAAAAAAAAAGGTGATCTTATAACTATGTGAAATGCCAAACATTTAGGATCTCTTTTTGCATTATTGAAAAACAAAAATTTCTTTTCAATGGGGACATCTCATCAGACAAACCTGTCTTTTGTAATCATCATGAATCTTATAGAAAATAAAAGTGAAAGGTAGATTGGTTCTTGGTTGATCCTAGAATTGTTATCAGGATTTGTTGTTGCCTCTATTGCTATAATTCTTAAATCCTGTGATTGGAACATCATAAAAATATGTTTTTTTAAAAATAAAAATGTTGATACTTCAGTAACAAAGTGTTGGTTTCACCGATAAGAAGGCTTCGATAACGATGAAGATTGAAGTTCTCAAACTGGAAGATGATGGAGTTTGATGACTACTTAAAGGTGGTTGGTTCATTGCAAGGTGGAAAGGGAAGATAAGTTACCTGAATTGACTTAAGAAATTTCCCCTTCACTATTACTTCTGACAATCAAACCTCCATAATTTTTTATTGATTACTATCCTTTGTGAAAAAAATAAGTCATAGGAAAGTAGAACTAATAATCACATCAAATCGCTCATATCATAGATGGATCAAATGAATAAAACGTTAGGGTTACAATGACCTTAATGCTCCTCTATCATATAAAATACATAGTCGAGGGTTTGAAATATCACCCGATATATTTTTTACTAGTAAAGATTTTATCAGGTCTTGGGATTAAAATTGATCTTCACTCTTTATCCTTTATAAAAAAAATATAACTACCGAATATGATCAATGAAAATATAGATACCCTTCAAATAATTTACCCCCTTGCAAGACTTCCTTCAAAAAAAAGGGGAGGTGGAGGATAATTTGCATTTCCAAAGCTTCAACCTTTATGGAGATTTTACCCCAACATATAATTGCTCAAGTTAAATCAAGATATCAGTACTACGTAGAGCCAAATAGAACATGTCCCATTCCAAGCAATAATCTATGGCTCCAACTTCGTCAAAATCAATAATCTAAACAGGTCAAGCTCAACATGAATAGGTTTAAGGTTTGCATCTCTAGTTTTTCTCCCTCTCTCTCTTTGGCTTTATTTTGACTTGTAAAGTTGTACTATAACAAAGGAAGGGAAATCCACTCGAAAAGGACAAGTGTCATTGAAGTAATCAAACTCAATGGATCTACAAACATACCATGGGCCAATGCAATTAGTATGCATTTGATATATAAGAGAATGGAACTTGTAAAGTTGGGGGCAAAGGAAGGAGACATGAAGGCAATCAGCCACCCATTTTTTAGGTGTTAGAAAGAGAAGTGACTACAAAGTATATTTGGTTAAGAAAAAGAAAGAAAAGGATGGTAGTGATGATCCATACCATCCTTTTCATTTGTTAGCATAAAATATGAAGAGATTGAATTCATGAGCACAAGAAAAAAATAACATTATAATAGATTAATGATACAACAATATTTACCATGGTTGAAAAACAAGTCCTTAGATACAACAATCATTTCTATTAACTCTATAATGCAACATAAGTACAAGAAACAATGGTGTTCAAATCGAGTATATACATATATAATCATTTGAAAAAGAACTATGCCCAATGCAGCTTTAATTATTTGGTTCGAGTTCTCATAGTTGGCTTGCTCAAACTTTTGATCCTCCTTCTATACAAAACTTACTCCTAAAGCGCATGATAAAGTTGCAAATGGCTTCCATGTCTATTTGAATGAGAAGGTAGCCGAATGTCCATCACGACATGGATTCAGATTGAGATCTCGATTCATGTTCATGCTAAACTTTGCTTTCGAGTCATCAAATCCTTTATTATTAATTCAAATTTAAGTATGTTGGATAAATGCTTCAAACTCAATAAGTCAATGAGTTAGTCAACTCATCAAACAAATGTTTTCAGAACCAATGTTGCGCGTAGTAACAGGTTCAAGTAAAAAATAATTATTTAAATCATAAACGAAACCGAAGGGCACATTATTTTATGAAGTCATCATTTAGTAGGGTCTCATGTCGAAGACTTAATTAATGTATTGCTATCGATTTGAGCTTATGTATTTTATAACATTAGCTCACGAGTTAATAAGTCATTTAACCCATCATATTATTTCTTATAAATCAATTTAAATCTTTACTAACTAAATCATGATGTTACAAATTCCATCGCATATGCATGAAACAACGCATGTCAAATTTTGAATCACAACCATGATGTTTTGATATAATTGGTAATGTTTTGGGTGTTCCATCTAACAATAATTCATCTTTTCAGCCAACATCTACTTCAAACCACATGAATATATATTTTTTTTGTTGACAAGTTTAGATTAGACACAATGACATCTAAATTTTGTCTAAAAGTCAATATCATTGACTAGTGAGGGGCATCTAAATTTTGTCTAAAAGTCAATATCATTGTCTAAAAGGACATAATAAGATTGTCATAATAAAACATTCAACATAAAACCAATCCATTTAATAATTATGCCAAAAAAATTTAAATACAAACAATATCCGATGCCATATGAACTCGGCATGTAATGATATAATATGCATCATGGACACATCATAGACATTGGGGTTTAAAGCTTCAGTGGACCTTTCATGTGTGTGATATGTATGCATGACCCTCCTTGTCCCCCCCATGGGGGCTGGCTTCTCACTGAATCCTAGCCTTCTTCGACAGCAACAGTGCTGTTTAGGGTCTTCAGATGTCGGCTAAAATGCAGAATCTGTAAGGCATCATAGTTAAACAAACCCTTGCCACTGGTGGGAATTAACTTACATAGAATTCCCTTTTTGGATTACCACTCCTTGTTTATATTACATACCTAATATCATGTTTTCATTCTTGCATCTCCAAAGTTTACAGCTGTGCAGATGGTTTCACTCTACTACAGATGTTCATATCATATATCTTCCTATATCTGATACAGCATTTCTGTTGAAATTTCAGAATACACAAGACTTAATGGCAGAGACAAACCTTGAAGAACTGAAGCAGTGGCATGCAAGGAAAGTCATCTTGCTTCCTAACGTGCAGGATATGTGTGATTACCCGCTGACGCTGAACTGGCTACCTGCACTCAGATGAAGAGAAACTGAGTTAGTGATGACTGCAATTATGATTGATAAGCTTATCCTAGATCATTTGTAATCAGATGCTAAAAAAAAATGATCTAAATCATTTGTAATTTAATTTGTAGGGATCCATCCTGCTATAACAGATGCTGATCAGAGTTGACAAGGAACCAAATACAGAAAACAGTAGAACTTGACCTCCTGGTGGAGCGGATTCGTCGTCTTACGGAACCATTGTCTATGTGATCTTGTGTTGCTGATCCTTTGACTTTCCTCGTACTGCATTTGGAAACGCCTACCGACATGTCCATCCACATCAGTTTTTGTGGATTAACAAACAGTGATGATTTTGATGAAATAAAGTATTTGAATCACCTCTGTGAAAGGTTTGTGGAGACTGGACCTCCATACCGTCCGCTTCACATACTCTCATGACGCTAGAAAGACAACTTTCCTCTGATATTGTATCTTTGGCTTCGGGCGAACCCTCCTTGGCAGAAACATTTTTATCTGTTGGCATAATAAAAGCTATTGGTTGATTTAGCAGCAAAAATCAGTAGAGTACAGAGAACTGCAACAAGCATTGAAACTAAGTTCATGAATATGCCAAGTCAACATTGCAAAATTTATGAAAGTCCAATGAACCATGTTTTTGTCAACCGTCTAAAATTGAATCTGGACTAGCACAGCTTGCTTATACTAAAAGCTAATTTCGTCTTATGCACAGTGCATTAATTCCAATAAGCCAATAGGTTATACAAAGATTTTAAAGAAAAAAATAATCATCTTATGCGTCTTGTTTTCCATCCTAATAAGGTTTTACTTCAACTACCGTACAGCATATCACCTGTAGTTGCAACTCTTCATCAAAAGTATTTATAGCTGAAGTAGTAAAGTTTAAAGAACAATGAAGGAAAACCAGTGACAATGTTGAATAAAATTTTAAGAAATTCTAGTAAGATATCGTCCGGTGATTACATTCGCTAGAAAGTCCTGAAGCGAAGTCAATGATAATGCCAAGTCAATGATTGAATTTGTGAAATCTAATAAACCATGTTTGTCAACCATGTGGAATTAGACTCATGGACTAGCAGACCGTTTGCTCATACTAAAAGTCATTCTGGGAAATATATTACCTATACGGTTGGTTCCAACAAGCCTATAGGTTATACAATCCATTTAAAATATCACATGAGAAATGAATTTATTTTTTCATCATTGCGTGGTTAATTGGAGCACTTTCAACTATCGTACCACATCGCACTTGTGGTTGAGATTCTTGATCAAAAAACTTTCAACAAATAAAGTTGCAAAATCAAAGAACAATGAACAATAAGGGAAAACAGTGATAAAATTAAACAAAATAGTCATAAACTGTAAGAAGAAATTGGCCGGCAGTTACCTTCACTGGTATTTCCAACAACACTTTTCTCCTTAATTAGGAAACCTTCAAGGCTACCAACTTTTTGTTGATGAACCTGGGCATTTCTAGCAGTGGTTTCCTGTTCCTTTTTTGCTGTATGAATCTTGTTAAGCTTCTCTTCAAATTCCTCAATGCAAGATCTAACCTCAGCTTTTGCAAACTTTTTGCACTGATACGTTAAAAGGTGATCGATAATTAAAATATAGCAAGAATTACTCGACATAAATGATTAGCAAGATTGCCAACTTAGCATTCTAGTATAACTTTGCTAACTGGTAATATATTTACCAGAATTATGAGGAAATGAAAGTTATTACCTTGCTGACAATGCTTCTGAAATGATCCATCACTGAATCATCACATAAAGAATGTTCATATGCTTTAAAAGACCCAACAAGCTTTTTCAATCCCTTTTCACTGAATGTCAACTGAGAGAGGCAGTAAGCAATATGCTTCCACTGTTTAACATCTGTAACGAAAACAGAGCTAGATTCCTCAACAGTATTCTTCAGAAATAACAGAATCAGCTCAGAACACAAGGACAACCATTAAACAATATTTTTGTAAGTAAAACTCATTTCATATACTGTCAAAATACCATACATTTATAATGTAAGCACCATCTAAGAAAAATATTGTAGGACCACAATGCGAGGCAACCATATTTTAGAACTTAATGTCTCCATCATTAAACATTTGAGAAGCACATCAACCCTTCAATTAAACAATACAAACAAAATAACTAATCAATCATACAACTCGCTTCTCTATGTATCCTCAACATGTGCAAAGGCTAGAACTGGAAGTTCGGGCAGGGAAAAGCAAGTGGAATCTAATGGTTGCACTGATCTGCAATGCAAGAACTTTGAGCATCTATCATATTTAAGCATAATCAGATATCCATCATTTGAGACATCATGTCAGCATTTAATATCGATACAAAACTCTGATATTAGATGATGGAGAATCATCTAGCTTTACAAAGGATTTCCAAAAAATATTTATTCTAGGCAAAAAAATCAACAAAATGTTATACCTCAAAATTCTAAGAGGTGTTAAAAATTGAAAAGTCTTTTGGTCTTTCTAGGGACTCCTTTTGTATTAAGTGCACTCTTGTATTAAGTGTATTCATTTACTATTTAGGTATCGTAATAGCTTCATTTTATATTTCTAAAAGACATACTAATTCCCTGAGAGCTTACTCTCAAGATCATTGCTTTTATTGATTATACTAAAGCTCCTAAACCTTTATAAATAGTGGAGCTTGTCAACGGATGACTTACTTCAGATTTAAATGAAAAGAATTACATTTTCTCTAGTTTCTTACTCTCCTCTCTTATCTCACACTTCTCTTTCTTTCTCTTCCCCTCTCTTTCTCACAACTTCCCTATTGTATTCTATATCAGTTTAGTATTACATCAAGAAACCTGCCCTACACCTCATTGGACGCCAACTAGTAGCTTCAACGAACTTAAAGCCACAATGACGACAACTAGTCATGTATTCAACCACTTTTGACAAGAAATAGATGAATCTTTGCAGCAACCTTTGAGCAGCAACTTGGAGGAAGGAACCCTTATAGAGTTCCAAGGAGGCCGATCCCCTAAAGAGATCAACCTCAAGCATAGAATCCACAAGGGTTCTAACATTTGGTATCAGAGCAACGTTCTTGGTGTCTCACTACCCTTCCACAGCCATCCATCAACCCTCCACAGTCGCCCAAAGCAATTCCCACAATTGCTTAAAAGATCATCGCCGATTCCGCCATCATCTCAACCACCGCGGATCATCCTTTGATCTCCCCGTGAATTGCAACAGGTTCTGATTTTCTACCTTACTGTTGCTGCAATTTAGTTATCCTTATTCGAAAATCCAAAAACAAATTTTCTTATATTAATGCGTAAACTTTTCGTCATAAAGTTTTCATCTCTACGACAAAAGATGCACTGCAGAATTCCAGCCTATAGCACAGTCTATTTGATATTGATATTACGTTTTTTCTTTCCAAATCTCTACGAAATTTTTACGACAACTTTGACACTTCCTAACAGTAGATTTCCCTTTGGTTTCGTCAAAAAATTTTCAATATAAACCACTGACCTTTTACGTCCAAACTGTTACACTTTAGACATAAAAATCTACTGTAGTACCTTTCCGTGATCCTCAATTTTTCCAAACCTTCCACCACCCCATGTCATTAACCCGTCAACAAAAAAAAGACATGAACATCTTTGATCTACAGGCATATTTTATAGCTTCTCAAGATCCAATTGATGCCAAATTTAAAGCGTGGGAATCTCGAATTGAATCACAGCTTGAATCATGCTTTGAGGACAAATTGCACGCTTTGCTTGTAGAATTCAGAAATGGACAACCGCCGAGTCCAACCAAATCTCAGCGTGAAGAGAGTTCCGAGAGACCTTCAGAGAAGGAGGGACAACCCTCGGACATGCTTCAGCCACGCATGAGGGTGGACTTCCCGCGATGGGAAGGAGACCCAGTGAGGTGGATTTCACGCGTCGAACGTTACTTTTGCTACTACCAAACATTGGATGATGATATGGTGGAAATTGCTGTCATCCACCTTGAAGGAGATGCTACTCAATGGTACAATTGGCTGGAATACAATCATGGGGCTCCGACGTGGAATCAATTTAAGAACGCACTACTGAATCAGTTTGGACCTACGGAGTATGAAAATATCGATGGCCAACTCGTAAAGATTCGACAAACCTCTACGATTCAAGAGTACCAAACCAGGTTTGAGAAGTTATCTTACCTTGCTCGTGAGTGGACTGACCATCAATTGTTAGGAACATTCATCGAAGGACTCAAGCCAGAGATAAAAGGGAGGTTAAGGTGCGACAGCCCCGTACCATGACAGCTGCAATTTCTTTCGCCCGAATACAAGAAGAACGACTCAACCAAGATGCTCGGAGGATGAGAACCTCTCCTAGGCCCACTGCAAGGTTGCTGTCCGAATGGCCTTACCTATCGAGAATTGCAACAGGTTTGACGTTAAGGTCACCGACGAACGAATTTTGAAGTGTGATCATAGGTGCCCGCGGATGAAACAGTTGCTACAGGATCAAGAAATAATTGCAGATTTCTTCCTCCTCCCTCTTGATGATTATGAGGTCGTGCTCGACATTGAATGGCTGACGACACCAGGTGATGTTTTCTGAAATTTTATGAAACTAATTATGAAATTTTACAATAAGGGGAAACAGGTGATACTGCACGAGAAACATAAGGGTGACGTAACGACGATTTACACACAACGAATGGAAAAGATTTTGCACAAAGCATGCAGTGGCTTTTTGGTACAACTTAAGCAGCAAACTAAGGGAGAGCCAATAGAATTTAAAGATCTAAACCTACTTCCTTTGCTTGCTGAATTTTCAGATATATTTGATGAACCTCGCAACCTACCTCCTACCCGTCGACATAATCATTGTATACCGATTCTTCCGGGCAAACCTCCAACAAATACTTGGCCACATCGGTATCCACACCTCCAGAAGGATGAAATAGAAAGGATTGTAAAAGAGATGCTCGAAACAGGAGTTATTCAGCCAAATTACAGCCCCTACTCTTAACCGGTGCTCCTCGTACGGTGCGTTTATTACCGAGCTCTCAACGGCATAACCATCAAGGACAAATACCCTATACTAGTAGTAGATGAAATGCTTGATGAATTAAAGGGAGCACGAGTCTTCACAAAGCTGGACCTTCGATCCGGTTATCATCAAATACGAGTGTGCGAAGAAGACATACCAAAAATCACATTTCAAACACACAACGGCCACTACGAATTTTTGGTAATGCCCTGTGGTCTCACCAATGCTCCCTCCACCTTCCAAAGCCTTATGAATGATATTTTCCAAAATTATCTTCGTAAGTTTATGCTAGTTTTCTTCGACGATATCCTTATTTACAACTCTTCTCTTGAAAGTCATTTTCAACACTTACAACTTATTTTGACAATTTTACGAGAACATGTTTTTTTTTGTCAAAAAAATCGAAGTGCAACTTTCTTCAACAGAATGTGAAATATCTTGGGCATATTATATCAAAGGAAGGTGTAGCGGTGGACCCCTCCAAAATTGAAGCAATACAGAACTAGCTGACCCCAAGGAATATAAAATTGCTACGCAGCTTTCTCGGTTTAACAGGCTACTACCACAAGTTCGTGAAAAACTATGAAAGATCAATGCACCCTTTACTTCCTTGCTGAAAAAAAATGCTTTCCAATAGTCGGACAAAGCCACCACCCCCTTCGACGAACTTAAAGCCACAATGATGACAACGCCTATACTAGCGTTACCCGACTTCAGCAAGACTTTTGTTATTGAAGTCGATGCCTCCAGAGTCAGAATTTGTGTTGTACTAATGCAAAATGACCGCTCCCTCGCTTATACCAGTAAGACATTATCTCCTTTCCATCTCAGGATGACTATTTACGACAAGGAGATGCTCGCGATTGTGCATGCGATGGCCAAATAGATACCGTACTTGATCGAGCAACGCTTTCAAATCAAGACCGACCATAAAAGCCTAAAATATTTCTTGGAGCAAAAGATATCTTCCCCCGAGCAGCAAAAATGGGTAACAAAGCTTCTTGAATATGATTATGAAATAACTTACAAAAAGGGAAAAAAAGAATGTTATTACAGATGTGTTTTCGCGGCTACTCGAGCAAGCTAAATTTTCGATCGTTTTACTTTCGACCAACGATTTCCTTGAGGATATTAAGAGGGAATGGCAGGAAGATCCGGAGGCCAATAAGATTATAAAAAATTGGAGGAAACACCAAGCTCTGTGACTCATTACAATTGAGACTCAAAAGAATTACGCTATAAGAGATGCATTGTGCTTGTGCCAAATTCTACTTGCATAAAAACCATCCTTCAAGAGATGCATTCTACACTTACGGTCGGGCACTCCGGGTTCCTTAGAACCTATAAGAGAATTAAGCAAAATTTTTATTGGGTATGGATGAAAAATATTATTGCTAAATTTATGACAATGTGATATATGTCAGCGAAATAAAGGCGAGACAGTGGCAAGTCCTGGAAAGCTGCAACCTTTACCCATCCCGGACTCAATATGGACTAATATATCAATGGACTTCATCGAAAGGCTTCCCTCATCACAAGGAAAAGGTATAATTTTTGTCATGGTGGATCGCCTTACAAAGTATGCTCACTTTTATGTTGTTCGTAATCCCTACACTGCTTCTAGTATTGCTCAAATCTTTATGGAGAATATTGTAAAATTACATAGGATGTCGAGATCTATTGTAAGTGATCGTGATAGGGTCTTCACGAGCAGAATTTAGACAAAGTTATTCCAGATGCAGGGCACTAAATTGAAAATGAATACGACGTATCACCCACAAACCGACGGCCAAACTGAAGTAATGAACAAGTTTTTGGAGACATACCTCAGATGCTTCATCAGTGACTAGCCAAAAGAGTGGACAAAGTAGCTTCCCTAGGCCGAGTGATGGTATAATACAACTTATCATTCATCCACAAAATGTACTCCCTATGAGACTATGTATGGCCGACCTCCCCCTGTGATCCCAAAATATGTGTTGGGCACCTCTAAAGTAGAACAAGTAGACAAGGAACTACAGGACAGAGACAAAATGCTGAAGTTGCTAAAAGATAATCTCACTGCAGCTCAAGCAAAGATGAAACAACAATATAATCAACACAGACCAAAATTTTCAATAGGAGATTGGGTTTTCCTACGGCTCCAACCATACAAGCAACATCAATCCAGACCAAAACATGTATGAAGCTTTCACCTCGATTCTATGGATCCTACCAAATTTTGGTGCGCATCGAAGCGGTAGTATACATATTATACTTACCCGCCAGTTCCCGAATCCATCCAGTCTTTCATGTGTCGTGTTTAAAGCTCAAGCTAGGACAAAATAAGACAACCTAAAGCCATCTACCAAATATAACTACCCAAATAGAACTCCAGACCCAACCGAGTGTCATTATTGATCGACGGATCGTGACTCGACGACGACGACTCACTACTGAAGTGCTAATACAGTGGGCGAAAGATGCCACTTATGAGAAATATGACGACTTAAAGATCAAATTCCCAGAATTCATGGATCGTCAACCTCGAGAACAAGACTGATTTGAAGAGGACGGTCTGTTAGGACTCTAGCTAGGAGAGTCCTAATTGAAAGGGGCATTCATGTAAAACCTACATAGTCGACCCCTATTAAAGAGTTGAAAAGGCCGGCTAAAGATAGGATTAGTTTGGATGTTGCTTTTTGAAGAAGTATTAGGAGTTGGTTAGAAGTATGAGTCTTAAATAGAAGTCCTATTAGGAATCTTAAGTAGGAGACTCAATTGAGTAGGAGTCTTGAGTATGAGTCCTATTCGGAGTTGATGTTTAAAAGCCCTATAAATAGTCATGTATTCAACCTCTTTTGACAATAAATAAATAAATCTTTGCACCAGTCTTTGAGCAACAACTTGGAGGAAGGAACCCCTATAGAGTTCCAAGGAGGCCGATCCCCTAAAGAGATCAACCCCAAGCTTAGAATCTGCAAGGGTTCTAACAACCTTAAGCCTACTTAGGTGATAAAAATGAACTAGAAATTAAATATGCTCATGTCAATGTTGTCTGCATTATTCTCTCTACTACTAGTGATTCTATACTTTTATTCGAAGCAAGAAGAAAACTAGCAACTTGGTTATAGACGGGGGTAGCACTGTGAACGTAGTCTCAAAGTCTACTATCAAGAGACTAAAACTCAAGGTAGAGTCACATCCGACCCTATTAAAAGAAACTTGGTTTGACATAACCACTTTACCCGTGATCGAAAGATACATAGTACAAATTAAAATGAGCGATTACCAAAATAAGATTTATTATGATGTCCTACTAATAGAAGTTGCCCACATTGTTTTAGGTCAACCTTGGTTGTATACCTTTGATGTTACCAGTCATGAAAGAGAAAACACCTATGCCTTTCGATACAAAGACAAACCATCATCTTACGACCTGCAAAACCATCAAAAAAAGACAAATCAAGAACTTCTAAGTCTCTCCCATAAACCCTAACCACCAAGGCACTCCACTTCCTCGATCCTAAATCTTTTGAAATAGTTTTGTGTGATCACCATTGCTAGAGAAATTTCTAGCCATTACACTATTCTTGACCTAGCTCCTAAGGTTAAATCCTTATTAGATAGATTTTTTTAATGTCATATCCTCGAAATTACCTGGTGAGCTGCCACCCTTATGAGAAATCCAACATGTTATTGACCTTATCCCAGGAATATAGCTCCCTAGTCCCATATTATAAAATAAATTCTAAAGAAAGAGCCGAGTTAAACAAGCAAGTTGAACAACTTTTGGCTAAAGACTTTATGAAACAACCTTGGTTCTTGCATTGCCCCAGCCTTGTTAACCCTTATGAATGATGAGTCTTGAAGGATGTGTGACAATATCCTTGCGATCAACAAAATAATAATCAAATATCACTGCTCGATTCCTCAACATGAGGATATGCTAGATCTTCTCGTTGGACCTAATTGGTTTTTAAAACTTGACCTAATAAGCGAATACCACCAAATTTGTATTAGACCTGGTGACGAATAAATAACATTCAAAACTCAAGATGACCTATACAAATAGCTAGTCATGCCCTTTGGTCTATCAAATTCCCTAAGCACCTTCATGCGCTTCATTAACGAAGTTTCACAACCCTACATAAGCAAATTTGTTGTCATATACTTTTACGACATCTTGATCTTTAGTAAAAAACAAAAAGAATCATTTAGAACATCTTCCATAGATTCTTACTATCCTTCGAGTTGCTATGTTCTATGTCAATCTGAAAAGGTGCTCGTTTATGTTAACTCGGGTCCTACTCCTAGGCTTCATCATTTATGCCCAAAGTATTGTCACTGATTCATAAAAGATCCCCATCATTTTATAATGGTCTGAATCTAAAACTTTTTTCTAAGGTTCGAAGTTTCCATGGATTAGTTTCTTTCTATAAGAGATTCATTATAGGGTTTAATTCTATTATGGCACCTGGCACTTATCACTAATTGCCTAAAGAAAGATAAGTTTTCTTGGATCTTGGCCGCTATCAAAGCCTTTGCTAATATCAAAACAAGAATAACCACAACTCCTGTTCTTAGGCACCTTTACTGTAATAAATCCTTTAAGGTCATTTGTGATGCTTTTGGTAGAGGCATAGGAGGAATTCTAAGTCAATAAGGTCAGCTTATCGTCTTTTCATAGAGAAATTCAACGTTGCAAAACAACATTTTTCTACCTACCACAAAGAATTTTACACGATTATACAATGTCTTATATATTGGCGACATTACCTTCTGTCGCAAGAGTTTGTCTTGTTATCTGACCACCATGTCCTAAGATACTTGAATGCCTAAAAGAAATTAAATGCCCAACAAGCCAAGTGGGTTAAATTTTTTAACAAAAACTCTTTTATAATTAGGCATTGTTCTAGCTCTCAAAACAAAACTATTAGTGCCCTTAGTCGAATTTATACAATCATACCATAAATGTCAAGGTCATAGGATTCAAGCGATTAAAAAAAAGTATATCTAATGTCCGAACTTTACTCACATCTATCGAGAAATGCAAGATGGAGACCATCGTAAACATATGGACTATATAGTTTGAATGGTTACTTTTTTCGATCTACTAAATTGTGTGTTCCCCAATCCTCCTTTCGAGACTTTCTTATTTAAGAAATACATGCAGGTGAATTAGTAGGTCATCTAGGCCGAGACAAAACCATTGCAATAGTCGGGGATAGATTTTACTAGTCGTCCTTAAAGCAAGATGTTGATCAAGTAGTATTCGTGCACTTATCAAATTGCCAAAACTCGTAAACACAATACTGGTCTATACATCTCATTATCCATTCCACATTTACCATGGGAAGATGTAAGTTTAGATTTTTATCATTAAACTTCCCAAAACAGCCCTATAGCTATAACTCTATTTCAATTGTTGTTGATTGAATTTCAAAAATGACCCACTTTATCCCATATAACAAGGCCAATGACGCCTCTCACATTGCTAAATTATTATGTCGAGAAGTGTTTAAATTGTATAGCTTGCCCTCAACTATAGTGTTCAATAGTGATGTGAAATCTATTTGATACTTTTAAAAACTTCGTGGAAATTATATGTCACAACATTGAAGTTCTCTTCAGTCTTTCACCCCCAGACCGATGGTTAAACTAAGATTGTTAACCATTTCTTAGAAAATATTTTTAGATGTTTAGTTGGAGAGAAATCAAGAAACCGAGACTTAACCTTATCCATGACAAAGTTTGTATACAATATAACTCAATCAACCGCTCAACCAAAAAAAGCCCATTTGAAATTGTCCTCAACTATACTCTTCACAAACCCATTGACCTTTCACCCCTTTCACTTGACTATCGAGCCTCAGAAACTAGCCCACTCCTTTGCTTAATATATTCATGATTTGCATGCTGAAATTCAACATAAAATTGTTATAACGAATGAAAGTTACAACTTGCTACCAATGCACATTGTAGAAGTCAAAAGTTACATTGTAGAGTCAAATGTTTCGAGTTGGCGATTATGTCTTGGTTCACGTTCACCCTAAAAGATTATCTAAAAACTCATTCAAGAAGTTGTATACCTGAGCCATTGGTCCTATCCCCATTATCCAAAAACTAAAATTTAATGCACATATGTTCCATTTGCCTTTCGACTTATATATTAGTCCAATTTTCAATATGAAGGATTTAACTCCAAATCATAATACTTTTAAGCCTCGTTCTCTGTCTACCAGTGTTTCTACATATGACAATCCTTCCAAAACATTGATTCTCCCATAACACAAGAATAACATAAAGGCTATTCTTGATAACCGCTTTGTTACGTTTATTACTAGCATCACTCAACACTTTCTTATCAAGTGGTGTGATCATCCAACTTCTGATGCCACTTGGATTATTTTAGAGAAACTTCGTGACTTTGCAATAGACTTATTGGATAAGTACCTTGCAGATCACTCTCAAAGGTCGAGTCCTTTTCTACCAAGGAAGAATGATGAAGAATCATCTAGCTATATAAATAAATTCAAAAAAGATTATTCTAGGCGAAGAAATCAACAAAAAGTCATCACTTAGTTAGCCTAAGAATGCCAAGAGTAGTGTTAAAAATTGAAAAGTCCTTTGGTCTTTTTAGAGATTCCTTTTATATTAAGTGCACTTATTTACTATTTAGGTATCCTAGAAATCACATTTTGAATTTCTAAAAGGCATACTAATTGCCTAGAAGATTACTCTTGAGAGTCACTATCTTCATTAATTTTACAAAGGCTATTAAACCCTTGTAAATAGTATAGTATGTCAATGGATGACTTGCTTCAAATTTGAATGAAAAGAATTGTGCCTTCTCTAGTCTCTTACTCTCCTCTTTTATCTCATACTTCTCTTTCTCATCCCCTCTCTTTCTCTCTACTTCCCTACTTTGTTCTGTAGAGATGAGCAAATAAGCCAAATCATTGTCAGATTAAGGCCTGGTCAACATGCAAATTTCAACTTCCATGTCAGAGCAAAATAAGTCAAATAAGAGGAAAGAATGAGGACCCAAAGCAAGATTTGTTTTGTTCCAAACAGTCTACTCTCAATGTCAACTTCAAAAAACAGCCACCTAGTGACCCTCCAAAATATAAGAAATTCAATCTGCTTAGTCATTCTATTACATTACTAATCCTCATGAGCCCACAGCTTGATTTAGGCTGTGCAGAAAAACAGAAATGTGTGGAAATGAACAGAATAGCAGCCAGCTAGTTAGAAAAAGATAAACTAGAATTTGAGGAAAACTTTTGTGTCTATATTCTCTGCTTGGCATCCAAACCAAATGGACCAACAAACCAATCCATTGAGATACAAAGACTACAAAAAGCTAAGAACAAATTGTTCAATAAACTATTCAAAATATTCAGAGATTAAACCAATTGATTGTGAAGTTCTTCAATTACTTTAATTAACTGTCACCTATTTGACAAATGAAAATATGATCTAAAACAGAAACAAAGGGTTTAAGTAGCCACAGCTGGCTGGCTGTGTGGCAACATGACCAACCCAACTCAACCCATCCCGAAGAGCCCAGCCTGTCCTAGTTCAGTGGACACATTTCTAAAAGATGTCCTGCACTCTATCCCAAACCACCAAGAGTCTAACCCCCTGGTTATAGGAGGTCATAAAAGATTTTCACAAATCAGGATACTAATGTTAGTAGAAAATGCATCCAAAGTTCTGCTTTGAACTCTCAGCCCAAGTTTAAAGCCATGAATTTATCATTATGAAACTTATTTGGATCAGGCAAACAAAAAGATAACATGTGACCTTAGTCCACATGCCCAATCAAAACAAAAGTAAACACTAACATGAACTGTAATTTATCTTGTTGCATCTATTCATGTGAAGATGCATGATACTGACAGAAAAGTGCTGCTTCTTATTCTTCAATAATGTGTATCATTGAAACATTTTGATGATTGATATCCATGATATGAAAGTTCTTAATTGGCAGGAATAAATATGAGAGAAACAAAAGGATAGACTAAATAATGATTACAGATGCAGAGGCAGCTAAGCATACCACTAACTCCACTGAACCGATTGCATAGCTTTTCAACAAGGGCTTCCATTTGCCTGTCCTGTTGAAAATTATAAAGACCAAGTTTTAAAAAAAACGAATAACATGTATCTAACATCACTACAAGCAAGCAAACCTTCTTGATAGAGTTAATTAAGAACTGCATTATGTTGTAAAAATCTTCTTCCTTGATGTTCTGATTGCACAATCTGCTGAGGATGTCAGGAAGTAGATTATATATTGGATTGCTTCCTGCAAACATAGAAAAGCATAACCAGATAAGAATGAAGAACAGCATGTTATCTGTCAGCAAAATCACCAGGCATCATAGTGGAACCTTTCTTTGACAACTCATTAAAGAATAACTTAGCAAGACTTGAGATTCTTTTGTCTTCATCCTCAATCCGTAGAGCCATTTCATATATGTAACCCTTTACCTAAGAAAATCCTCGAGAATAAGTTCAATTAGAGCAGAGGAAGAAATTTGAAAGGACTTGTAAAGACTCAGCACCTTCATCATATCATTCAATATGAGATGAGACAGCACCAAGACAGCATTTTTCCTCACAGATTCTGAAGGGTCTCTCAATCGAGCATACATATTCTCAGTCCAAGGTTCAAGAAGGTTCGGGAAACGAACAGCCAGGTCTCCAAGAGCCACAGTGCAGTTGGAACGAACAGTTTCTGATGAAGCACTCTCCACAACAGTGAACAGAAGCTGAAGATTTGATTCACTAAAAAAAGAAAAATATAACAATCAAATGCATTGCAAGCAGCATAAATTGAAGATGTACAGTATGGAGATACATTCAAGTCTTACCAAAAGTCTGAATCAATTATCATTAATCTGCATAGAGCAAGCATTGTAGAAGCCTGCAGTTCAGGAAACTGAAGTACAGCCAGGAACACAACTCAAGTTAGAAGAGATAAATCTAGCAAACATACAATACTACAATTGTTTACTAAACTATAATGTCACTCCAACCAAGAAGCTCTTAGCAGAAAATTTGAGCTTAATCACCTTTTGCATCAAATTCAAGTTTCTACATAGCCTTGAGAGAAAAGGAGCACAATATCCAATGAGGTTTTTCTCAGTAGATCCACCAGAAACAATTTCTTTCTCTGCCTTCTCTGAAAGTGAATCGATTACTGCATCTTCAGATGCACCAAGTCCCAATTCAGCATTTATACCTTGCATCTGTGATTACCAGAAAAGGGTTTTAAGAAACCTAATCCTCAGAAAACAGTTTTAAGTCAAGGAATTTTTAAAGCCGAAAATGATCGATGGATTTTTTTCACCGAAGTAACATTCAAATAAAGAAATTCCAGTAACAGAAGTTTCACCTCTACTTCAGCTGAACCACCATTAACCTGTTGCTTTTCAACCTTCAACTTTTCTTTTTTCAATTTTTGCTTTTGAATGCTTCTAATGCAGCTCTCGATATAAACCAATTGATTCAGTGCAATATGGCTTATAATAAAAAGGAATCTGCCAAGCTTTGCTGTAGGCACTGTGGACATGAAGTTGGAGGGTCCAAGAGATACATCGTTTAGCATTTCATCACTTGCAGTGCAACCAAAAACAGAGTTGAGGGACTTCTTCACAATATCAGCAGCAAAAGCTTCAGGCAACGGATGAACTGAATATATCGTGCTTATGGCTTTGTCAACGGCAGCATACCAAATATGATCCGGAAGCCAGAAACCAGTTACTAAGCTATGTAGAGCAGCAAAAACCTTGCTGCTACTGCTTCTGAGTTTGTCCTTATCTTCCTCAGACAATCTTTCAAGAGCAACACATGCAGTTCTTGCAAGCAAAGGTTCCTCCTTTGCCCAACGTCCAAAACCAATATCAATAATATCCTGTAAATGAGAACCTAGAATGCCTGGATTTGATTTTGCTGCCATACACAAAATTGACAAAGCACCACAGCTTTGTGTTGCAACTACTCCATTGACATTGAAGATGAAAAAGTCCCATAAGGCTGAGATCTATAGGCAAAAGAAAGACCAAAAAATAATAATGAATAAACTAGTCTTCCCATGGGATGAAAAAAGAAAAGCCAAAAGGATGTTATCTTTAAGGGAAATATTGTGCTAGATATTTTTACTTCACTATTGATAGTGTATTAAACAAGTAAACATAATAATATAGACATGCAGGGAAGCATTTATGAACTTAGGTGTAATTGACATACATAAGTTGAGATCACCCAAGAATTATGAAAACACCAACAAGTATCATGTTTGACATTGATCCTTTTTTATCATCCTCGTTTGTGGGGGCAAGCTTTATAGATCAAAGTGTTGGATGGTTAAAAAAACATATGTAGCTCAGAAGAGAATGTTAAGCTACTTAAGAAAATGTTTGTATTTGTAAACAATTAGGTGTAGACCAACAGAAAATGACATGAGAATATCACCTAAAATGAAATTGATCTAGATGTTGGGGTTAGAAAATGTGACTCAATTAGGATTAGTTGCATGAGTTGAGATAAAAGCAGATATGAGAAAATTTTGCTAGAAATAATTAAGAAAAAGAATGCCCTTGATCAAATAAAGATATTGTCATACACATCCATGTAGTCAAACCCAAAATAGTTGGTAATGTCAAAATTTTCAACTCTTATTCAATCACATACCTTAAACAGAGTCAACATCAATCACCAATCACCTATAAACAATTTGTTGCTTCCATTACCTTTACCCTGATTAGCGCCTAGCGGAGTGCCAAAGTCAGCATCAATCACCAATGCCAAATCCCTTACACTATGATATATGCCAATTAAGCAGTAGAAACATATTTGTTATTAGAACTCGGCATTTTGATGTGCAAACTGTAAACAAAACCATATCATCATAATGTAGATTGTGTCACTTTGAGCAAAACAGTCTATTTCATTCTTTTGCCATGGATCTTCTCTAGTTCAACTATATGTCCTAGTTGAATTTGAAAAGAAAAACATGGAGAGAAACAAAGCCCGCTGCTTATCCGGGACTACCCCCTTTCCGCATGTTCCATAGTTGAATATTAAAACATGAGGTAAAGAAAAGACTTCTCATTATTTAACTCTCTACTTCAAAATTAAAGTTGAAATTGCATGTTATAAAAGAAACAAAGGAAACTCTCATTAGCAATAACTAATTGTAAAGCTCCAATTATCTCAATCAAAGTATTAAAACATACTTCATCTAAGACAAATATAAGCTGGCAAAATTAATGAGCAAATGCAAATAATACAAACATGGATGAGTGGTTAAAGCAATGTGATGCATGCATACAATTCCCATATGCATGAGCTCCAATATTCTTTTTTTCTATTCTCTGTTCAAGCTAAGATGCAAGAAAAAGCATTCTACACGGAGAAGAGAGGTGTGCATACCATACTCATAGAAATTTCCCCTTTGGACATCAACGAACTGATTAGAAACTCCAAAGCTGCAAGATCACCAATACTGGAATCAATCGCCAGGTCCAATAAATTTTTAGCAGTTTCCATTGGATTCTTTCTAATATATATAGTAACAAATGCACTTTCGACAGCCTCATATATAGATTTGTCTTGGGAAAATACCTGTAACAATTAATAACAATATCTTATCTCAGGACATCTGAATTCAAAATCAATATTAAAAAAATATAAATCTAAAGATATGAATATGTTGTTATTTAATATTACCAATGGCATCATTCTGCGGAGTGATGCATCTGAGCCATCAATCTGAAATTGTCTGCACCTCATCAGTAGAAGGATCGTATTCTCCACATCAGTTGCAGAAGAAGAAGCCAGTAGTTGAACAAGGGTTGGCATCAATGAAGTGATACATTGTGAGAACCGCAGACCAGCCTCAAGCGAGGCTACCAATGCCCTGGTCTGTTCTAAATTCCCTATTTCTGGAATCGCTGCAGCTTCACCCTGCTGCTCTTCACTAAATGTCAAACAGCTGTCACTAACACTCTCTCCCTGCTCCACTGCAGATCCAGCATGCAAATTGTCAGCCTCATAAGTATCATCTGAAGTGTTGGACGGCTCCATTACATGCAATTTTTCTTTGAATTTCTCCAATGTCGCCTCGAAGACTGCAACACGGAGCTGTGGTCCAAATGGGTTATGCTGCAACATGGTGATAAGCAGATTGAGTGCTGATTTCCTAACCATAGCAGTCTTATCCTCCAATCTTCCTGAAGCCACCACTGCCACCTCATTCCAAAGGCCAATTGAAATGGCATGTTCTTCGCATAACTCTGCCCAAACTTGAAGCACCCGGCTTCTTGTGTACGCCGACACATCCCTGCATCGTTCTAGCAGTATCTCCAACATAGCCTGCTTTCCCTTCAACCTTAGACACTTGGAACTAACATCACCTTCCACATCTTTATAGGCCTTTGCAACCAACCTACCCAAGACACCAACAAGAGCATTTCTAATCTTAAAAGATTCCCCACCAAAATGAGGAACTAGAACTCCAACATTAGTGGACATAAGCTTCGGAGATTGGTCAGAAAGCTCAACCAGGAACCTCCCTATATTCTCGGCCCCAACACCATCCCTCACATAGTCCTTTGGATCAGTGCGACCAACCTCCCTAATAAGGGCAACAGCTAGGCATCCATCACCATACTTCTTCTCAGCTGCAGCAACCAACTCCGCAAGGTGGGGAACGGTGTAGTCAAACTTATGGATCAAGTGCAGGATTGATGCGCACGATTGTGCAGTTCTCTGATGCTTCGTTGCAATAGTACCTATTATACGTCCAAGGCCTTCTCTGGTGTCGGCATCCTTCAACAATGCCTGATTCTCATATAAACTGAAAGTGCACCTACGATGATGGAATGTTCTCATTATAATTACAAAAATGATCTAATTCTTTAAAATATAAATTGTCACCCTTTTTCTACTTCTAATTTGGAAAAAGTGACTACTTGGAGATAAATGAGAGATAGCTCTCGTCAATATCGTTTGATCCAAAGAGCAAAGTGAGATTAATCTCCAGAGAGTTCGCAACCAAATTGATGATCCGACTCCTCTGCGCCTCCCAATTCCATGCATACGTAGGATTCTTCTTCCGACCTTGCACAACCTGATCCAGTAACGGAAAAAATCGTTTTTTTTCCCACAGTAAACAGCAAAACGAGCACAAGAGAAATTAGGGTTGGGAGCAAGTTCGTACCTTGGAACTGACACCAGAGGAGTAAGAGCTGGAGGACTCCTCGAGGAGGGCGATGTTGAGGAGGAAGAAAGTGTAGATCTTGAGGGCATTCCGGTGGGAGGCAATGCGGGTGGCAATGTCCGGGACCGCGTCGGCAGCGGCGCCTGGGGAGGACGGAGACGGAGGCGAGAAATGGGGGGCGCGGGAGAGAGAGTCGACGTTGGGGAGGAGAACGCTGAGGTTAGAGCGCAGGGTCTCGACGAGGTTGAACTTGGAGGAAGGGGGGAGGAGGGCGAAGCTGCGGACGAGAGAGTAGACGCGGTCGAAGACGTCCTGCTCCTCGACGCAGAAGAGCTCCCTATCGGATAGGTCGAAGGCGACGCCTTTGGGCACGAAATCGAAAAGGAAATCAACAAGACTGCGAATTTTTTATCGAGGGAGCAGAGAGAGCTGGTGGACAGGACGGCTGACCTTTGACGAGCTCTTCCAGTTGCGAAGGGCGGAGGGAGGCGACGTCGACGGGGAACTCGACGCGGAGCGAGAGGCCGTCAGAGTCATCCTCTAGGTCCTTGAGATCGGAGGGGAAGACGAAGGGGGGAGCCATTGGAACTCTGTCACACAGAGAGAGAGAGAGAGAGGAGGGGGGGAGGGTTTCTGGTGAGATTTGAAATTGGCGAAGCGATTTGGGGAAAAAGAAGCGGGAAGGCGATAAGTAGCAAAGGGTCGAGCATTGGTTTCTATTTTTTATTTTAGTCCCTTTATCCTTTTTTATTTGCATAGTGGGCTGCAAACTGTACTTTGAAGTTTACTACTTAGACCAGCTTTTCAGCGTTAGGATATCATTTTAATCCCTTTATTCTTATATATTTGAATAGTAAATTAACTGCAAGCTCTACTTTGTATTAAATTTGCCCCTTCAAAGTTTATAAATATCATATTGTACCCTTCTAATTTTAATATTGCATATATCCCTCACAAAATTTAGATCTTTACCTAAAATATTCTTCAAAATTTTTCATTCAAAATTTAAATTAATAAAGATAAATATAAAAATAATGATCATACTCAACCACCTTTCTATTCTTTATCATTATCGGTCTCTCTATATTTTATCATACTTGTCTCTTTCTTTTTTTCACGGTTGTCATAATTGCACTTGTGACCTATCTCTTTTCTACGTTCTCCATTATTTCCTTCCATTTATTATTGTCATATTCGACTTTTATCTTATCCATCAGTATTGTCTTTCTCTCTATTCTTTTTCGTTAACGGTCTCCCTATATTTTATTATATTTATCTCTTTCTTCTTTTTACTATTGTCATACGTCCCACTTGTGACATCTCTTTTCATGATCACATATCTCTCTTTTTTGTCGTCTTCATTTTTTATCATATTCACCTCTTTTTTTCCATCATCAATCATATCCAAAACTTCTCCTTTTTCCACTCTTGTTTGTTCTTACGGACTTACGTCAACCTAAGACACGTCAAAATAAGCTTCAAATATATAAAATCATCTAAAAATAGAAAAAAAAAATTCAAACCAATAGCTGTTAAATATCCTCTCGGATTGGAATTTTTTTTTTAATGTTACCTTAGCAAATTCAAGCAGATGTGTCAATTGTTGTCAGTCATTTACACTATAAATGAATGAGGTAGCACACGTCTGTAAAAGTATAAAATGATGATTAAAGATGTCTAAAATAATTACAAATTGTAGAAAAAGTATAAATTAATCGTTGACAGATTATTACCCACATTTAGTAAGCATGTGAAGTGAAATGGACTTCATTTCAGCAATTGCACTAATAATCGAACGAACATGACGCCGGTTCATAGAATCAATTTGAGAACTTACCAAATTAGATTTTAGAAAATATTAAGATCATAAAAAAAAAGAAAAAAAATATGGATTTACTGTAAAGATGTTGTCCATTTATTGTAAATGTCTTAAGTTGTAATAGACATACATTCAAAAGTTAAGGCTAAATGAACATCATTATCCTTATTTACAAAATCATCCAAAAATACATATCAAATTGGACTTCAAAAAAGTCCTAAAATCATCAACAAATAAAAAAAACTATAGATTTGACATGAAAACATTATTGACCATGTGTGCTGAAAGTTCCTGGTTAAACATTCACAAAATCAACCAGAGAACGTGTCAAATTATACTTCAAAGATCCTAAAGTAATTTAAAAAATATACAAATTTAATTGACATGATTTATCCATCTGGTGAAAATTTGATGTGCAATAGACATTTTAAAATTACACTAATAAAAATGGAAATCATTACACTCATTTACAAAATCAATTTAAAAGCATGCAAATTTGGTCTTGCAGATAAAATAACTAAAACTACGTATATAACCAAAGACATCAGGGATAAAATAAGAGAGAAGGTCTAAATCACAGGCATTCAAAATCACATACAATCAAAAATTTCCCTTGCTGCTGCATACTATTCATGGTGAGGACTTCTTTTATCGCTCGACTTTCAGATGGCATAAACATAATAAACAAGGTTTGAGGACTCAATGGGCAATGGAAATTTGCGATGAACATGTTCACTGAAGTGGTTCCATCATCAGATTGAACCTGTCCAAATCAGCTCAAAGAAACCTGCAAAGTATGGCTGAAGCAAAACCAATGTGATTCCACCATGAGCGTGGCTAGATGTATAGAAACTGAAAACTACACGAATCTCAGATTGTTTCGATGCATAAGCCCACCAGGTTCAACAGCTCATCATGGTGCAAAGAGTGTGGACACACTTGGAGAAGCCAAATGAACAAGAATAAAGTGTTCTTAACAAAAATGAGGGCTTATTGGATCAGAAAATAAAACACAGATTTTACTGGCTTCGTCTAACAGCAACTAGTCACCTTGGGCTTTCACTTTCTTTTTCTTTTTCTTGGTGCCTTCACTCCTCATTTGGACATCACCATCATTATCCAAGTCTTCATGACTCTTCTTCTTTTTGTTTTTTTTGGGAGTTCCATTTTGTTCTGTATCATGACCATTCACCTTAGGTGGCACCTCTTCCTGTTGTTGCTCCTCTAACTTATGCTTCTTTTTCTTCCTTTTTTCAGTTTCGGGCTCAATAGAAGCATCTCCATCAGCAGCAACCTCAAGAGGTTTATCCTCGGCCATGGATTCACCATCTACATTTTCACGTTTAGATTTCTTCTTCTTACTTTTCTTAATGGAAGCTTCATCTTTCTGTAGTCCATCTGCATTCATACACAGAATTTAGTAGTCATGAATGCATCAGACCAAGCACACGATAAACACTACTAAATTGCAAATTCAATTTCCCCAATACGAATCCACCCAAATTTGGAATATTTGGTATTCATAACTAACCCCATAATTAAGATAGATGTTATTGCAACAATGCGAGATTTTCCCATCACAAAAAAGAATAAACTTTTACAGCATGAATTCTCCTTTACCAGATGTGGTACCTACTTGACAGGATGCACAATATTATTGCAACAAAGGATACTCACCAGCATCCTCCTGAGAGGTATTGTTCAATGTACTCTCAATGGCAGCTTTCATCACATCAACATTCTTGCGAGGTGCAACGCCTTTGTCATAAAAGTCCAGTCTCTCCTCAACCTGCTCTCGGAGCTTCTGTCCAAAAATAGAGGTATTCACCTCTAAATGCAATTCTTTAATGTTAGAATAACTGCACGCCAGACTACAGTGAAAAAGTAGATATTCCAACTTAAGACTCACCAGAGAAGCAATCAATGCGGGATGCAATTGAGCATTTGTTTGCAAGATAGCGAGCTATACGACCTTTGTTCTTTGTAGATGCTCGGCCAATAAAAGAAGAATGGAAGATAAGACCATACTTTGGAGTGTTTCCTCGAGTTTTAAGGGCTCTGTAATATGAGGGAAAAATAGGTGATTTTTGAGACTGCAGCATGACTGCTGATCATGCTCATCCACAACATTACCATTAAAAACATGTCTATTTAATATAGAAAATAGTTAGACATAAGATGATCATTATCATTCCAACCAAATTTTAAGAGGTTCACTCGCCTCAAGAATTTTCATAGAGATAATGGCCAAATTGTATTAACTATGAGATGCATTTATTTAGAAGATAAGAGGCTGGTGCTAGCCTTCTGAAGGGGATAATAAGGCAAAAAGAAGAGAATTTGAACCTGAAAAGTGCTTTCTCTGCACCAAGGATTTGGAGAGTAGATGAAGGACACTTGGCTAGATTGGAAAGACTTCCTGCATGAGATATTAAACGGGCCCCAACAACTTCACCAATAAGAGAAGCCAGATTTGGTGCAATGTCATTCATTTTTGTAACAAGATACTCGTACAGGTTTTTCCGGTATTCAGAAAGATTGATAACTCTCTGAGCAAATTGCTGGACATTAATCAAATCAATCGGAGACAGATCCTGCCCTGCATAGGTACCATAACTATTAAATAAGCATAACACCAATTAGAAAAGAAAATCAATCTCGATTCTTACCCATGGATGCTTTAGCTGCTTCTACAATTTCTTTTGCTTTGTCCTCATCACCAACAATGTCAGCTAATTCTGGAATATGATCCTCGGTCAGGTCTGATTTGTTCTCCACAGACTTTGCAATTTTGGCATACAGGTAATTGTCATTAATGATCTTCATGAGCTCTGGGAAATGCCATGAGTACCATTCTCTGCAAAATGTAGTTTAGTTAATATAGTCATAAACCTGTAAATAAGAAACAGAAGCCAGTCAAGAGGAGGTGTCCTAGAATCTTGCTACCATTAAGGGAGAATTAGACCCTTCAAGATATACGATGCCACAAAGTTCATGTTGTTTATGTTAAAAACAAAAGGCAGTCAGACACTAGCATGCTATTGTCAACTTATTTCTGCTTTCTTCAACATTCCAGATTTAATTTTTCTGAACAATTTTAACAGTGTCTTTCATCATATCATCTCTCTTCTATGGGCAAATTTAAAGAGAGAAAGTTCTTGAAATGCTACAGGTAAACTTATTTTTGTTGCAGTATTTGCTCCCACTTGAGTTTCCATAATTAGTCTGGAACAAAAAATTGCAGCAGGTCCATCCAATTGAGAGTTCTAACAACTTGAGCTCAAAGGTTGCCAGAAGCAAGTTTAGTTGAAGATCAAATAAGTATGATATCTCAGTTATATCTGAAGTGATTCTCATCAGTCAATCATAATGTCTAATCCTGTTATTTGATTCCCACACAGAAAGGTTGGTTAAATAACCTCATCAAGGCCTCCAACATTTGGAAAAGAACTTTCATCTAAAAATATGCTAGTGCATTAATATCTTCACATCTGACTTGGGCAGTCATCTTTCATGTTTTATAATCCTCCATGGACCGGAAGGATGTTCCCAAAAAGGACTTGATAAGAAACATGATAAGCACTAGTTTCAAAGAACTATCATATATCATCACAAGTTGCCAATTACAACTAGCATATGGCTTGATATTCTACAGCTTCCTTAGAGGATGTCAGAAAAAGGGTTTATCTCTGTTAAAAGAATGCCAGTTGCCTGAGGACTCTAACTAGGACCCGGTGGAATTTTTGTTATAAGATTGTCTAAAGAGTGAAGGAATCTTTGAGTCATATTCGTAAAACAACTTTTTTTAGCTACAAGCCGCTTACTCCAATTTCGCTAGGACTTCTACTTATCCTTCAACTTCTCTTCTCTCTAATGAATCGTTGTTCTACCAGCACTGTCTGCTTGGTGATCTTAAAACTTCACATTCACTAATTTTTTAATTGAAAATGATCAAAGTTCTGTTATTTCCCCCTTTTTCTCATGCATACTGCTGCAGATTGTCTGAACTAAACCAATGACCCGAGCCCTCAAGTGCGTTACAAAAAGTGCCTCTAAGTTACATGAGGCAGCAACTTGCTGACCTATGCAAACCAAATAGCATATAGCTGACTTCAGGAACTAAAGACAGAAAGTTTGATCTCATGAAGTTGGAAGTAACCTGCTGATGTTTGAAACAGCAAAATCAAGATAACGAAAGAGAATTTAAACTCAAAATGGTAGATAGTTACAGAACTATTTTGCGACTAAAATCAATTAGTGAGGTCAAAGCACGATATGACACCTCACAAATTGTCCCAACCATAGAAGCATGAGGAATGGAACTCCTCAATTCCTGATTGCTAGTGCCATCTAAAAGACATAACTTAGACTGATAGAAAAGCACAGTTTTCTACAAGGTACAATTTAATCAAAGGCTCAGCATGCAACTAACATGCCAAAAATGATGTACAAAATGTTCTCATCAATCATGGTAACATCAAAAAATTGACTTCATATACTTTCACAAATGATTTTTCATTTGATACTCTGCAAAGGACCTTGTTTTCAGTAGTTCGACAAGTCTTTTTTTCAATTTTGGGTCGAGTTTTTACAATCACCACTCATATGAAACAATATTGACATTTTTTTTATATTAAAAGTTTTGAATATGATAAATTAATGTATAGAAGATTTTGTACAAAAGATTTATGGTATTAGGATCAACTTGGAGTGTTTTCATACTGTAACTCGACAACATCCACCCATACCTGATTGTGGGAAGGAGACACCAGATCAAGCCAAAAGAAACAATGTCCCTAAATGCTTTAACTCAACAACCATGACAAGTTCATTATTAGACGTTAACAACTGCTTGACCTAAAAATGTTAAAACCTATGGTAATTCATATATCATATCGTACAGATGATGACAAGACATCAAATCCTTGAAAGATGATGGGTGTACACATGAATGCCAGGCACGAAGGTCCCAACAACTTGTACATGTTCTAAGAAAAAAAAAACATACTGTGGTAACATTGAAGCAGTTCACCAGAAAGCAAAAGGATGTGCTCGCATGAAGGATAAAACTGAATCAACAGCATCAAATTGGGGCCTTTTCACAATGAATGACAACAAATTTGGTTAAACAAGAAAACTCAAGGATAAAATATAATATAAAAAACAAATATATGTGGTCCAATAGTGCTTCAATTCCAGATAATAAACAACCATGTCCAATTCTATTGTTTCAACCAGAATCCTGAAGCAGCTCAAGTTTAGGACCATATGAAGTGAAAATTCATAGAGGTCCCACAATTTCTGCCAAAATTTCTAGTACAATAATATTTAAAGAAATTGCTAGCCAACTCATCATCTGAATCATATCTTTCCAGTGACAGTTTAGGAATCCACCATTGGTTGGAAACATGGCCCAATGTAGCTACAACTTAAGTCACGTAAATTCTCCTATTATTTAGCTTACTGCAATCAGAACATTTTTTTAAGAGATGCCATTGCAATTAGATATCAGGATTTTCCTTTCAGGATAACTAAACTAAATAAGCTTCAACATAAGGTAATGCATGACAAAGCTTGGCACTGCTGTGAGAGAAGATTAACATCCAGATTGGCTATTTTAAAATCATGAGAAAGCTCATTATCGACCTTATGTCTATCTATATTCAGCAACCTGCCTATCAATTGAGGCCCAATTTTTAAGGGAGATTTCCAGAACAATAAATAGAACAGTGACCTTGGTATATTGATGATATCACATCGAAGTAGAAACTCCTATACACACAAAGAGAAATAAAACACACCTGACTCTCATTGAGAAGGAGTTAATATCCTTGTCCAACGTATCAAGGAGAAAAATAGCCTGAATGACCATGTTATCCACCCGATTAACATTGAACTTCACCTTGGCTCTGCTATAACTATGCCCCAACCCGAGTTGAGCCTTCTCCAAGTCCGATGGCTGAGAACACAGAAAGAACAAGAAACAAGACTCCATCAGAACGAGCTTCAAGCTACAACCGGAAGACATCCCTGACTCAGAAACAAGATCCAACCTTTAAGTCCTTAATAAACCGATCGAAGTGCAACCGCACACCACGAAGGAGCTCGAGAACAAACTCGTTGCTCTGGCAAGGAATCTTGGTCACCTCAAATATCTGAGACCCAACCTTCGGCTCCGCAACGCCGAGGCTGAACTTCGCCTTCTTCCCTTCTTTTACCTTGGGAAGATTCATCTCCAAGAAGTTCCTAAGCTCGTCGGTCATAAGCCCTAAAATCGCACGAATGATCTCCATATATTACTATAAACATAAAAAATAATAAGGAAACATCGGATTCTCTTTCAGATCACCTTCAGAGACAGCGTTGCATTGGTTGAGGGCGTCGAGGGCGGAGGAGAAGGGATGGAAAGCGACGAGCTTGACCACCTTACCGAAGCGGGTGAGATCGAGGACGGAGTTGCGGACGGCGTCCGTGTTCTGACCGATCTCGTCGAGGCCGTAGGCGTGGAACAGCGAGTAGCCGGAGGCCGACTCGAAGAGGAGGAAGAGCGCCATGGCCCGATAGATCCGACCAGGGTTCTTCCGATGTTGCCACGGATCAAAACCCGCAGGGGTTTCCTCGCCTCGAGCGTTATTGGAGGCGAGAGAGGAGCAGCTGCGAGCCGGGAGGGACCCTTCGTCGGGGTTTTAAGAGGGAGGACGGCACGGTGGAGAATTAGGGTTTTGAGGGCCATTTTCACATTGAGTTACTCTTGCCTCCTGTACCCCAACAATACCTGGTTTATTACCGTAGATTATCTGGGACCCACCAGGGGCCCACCAAAACACTACTAAGGGGTATTCCGTCACCCCGTTCGATTAGTAATCCAACATTTTGTACAGTATGCGTATGCCTTGTCTGTATGTCTCATAAATGTACGTCGTATATAATAAGTATATGTGCAGGATAAAAAATACCATATTTGTGAGAATTAATATTGTTATCTTACGATAAATTGAATTAAGAAATCGAAATGGTTGCAAAAATGTTACATGTAAAATTAATTTGACGTTATTTAATAATTAGGCTTAATATTCAATTGCATAATGATGGGATTTTACCTTATTATTAACTATATTTCGGCATAATTTTTTAATATTACATTTCATGTATCAAATTATTCGGCGAATTATCGCTTAATTAAACTACTTCAAATCAGTGGTAAATAATAAATTATTATTGCCTTCTGATCTAAAAGTACATGTGGTTATTGAATATTTTTTATGTTAGTGTCTGATTATTCTTTTGTATTTGCATTTTATTTATCTATTTGCTATTGTTATATAAAATAGTTCTATTGAAGCATGGATATTACAATAAATCACATCTTATTGATGTCCCATTATTGCAAAATTTATTGTTGTATCCAAGGTCCGCAAAATCTTACCGTACCGGAGTTTCGACCTGAACTCGGTACGATACGGTACGGTATGGGTGTGCCGAGCACTGTAGCAAGTGTACTGCTATAGTGCTACAGTGCACTGTTACGATGCTACAGTACACTGTTACGGTACTACAATGCACTGCTACAGTGCTACAGTGCTATAAATCGAAAACCGGTACGTACTGTCCGGTAGCGGGCGGTCCACGTACCGATAACCTGTCGGACCAGTACGTATCACCCGTACCGGGCGGTACACATCGAAACGACAGACCTTAGTTGTATCAAACATTCACCTCTCTTTTCTTCATGCAATAGAAAAATAACAATATTCTTAGTTTAATTAATAGTGTTTTAGTGATCAATTTGAGGGTGTTATGCTTAATACTTCATTCTTTTTATTGGGGCTTAGGACAAATGTTGCCATTAAATTAGTTTCAAATTTCTTCTCCATAACTTAATTATGATTTTTTATTCTTCTATATATTTTTGCTCCATTTGCAAAGACAATACTGACTATGATAGTGATGATAAAATCCATGATCCAATTTCCATGCCCAAACGAACAAAGGAGGAAATGAGGTAAAGTTCTTTGGTCTCATATGGATTTCCCTTTTTTGTTTTTCTATCATGAATATTTGGCAATAGGTTTAATGCAAATGGATTTAACCTTCTTAGATAATTTTTTCTATGGTGGCTTTATTTTATTTAGTGATCAAAATCAACATACACTTGAGTTTTCATGACATTAACTGTTGTTGTTGTTGTCATTTTAGATGGCATATCATGTTATGATATAGCTCGGCATAAAAAAAATATGATATAGTTTTCTATGATCAATCAATCATAAAGTATTCTTTCCTTGACTTATAACTCACATTACTCGAGTTTTGATAGCTAATAACCCCATAACATTTTGGTGGACTCAAAATTGGATCTTAATACCCAATCAATGCCTTCAATGATATCACAATCTTTGTAATTGTCAATCTTGCTCAATAATCCGCCTGATTTAATTTAATAACAATTAAAGCTTCTTCTTTTGGCAACATGACTGGATCCAAGTTGGAATAGAAAATGGCAATATAACATTTTTAATTGAATGGTATCGAACATTTAGATTCATATTTATTATTTTATTTAATATCCAGAAGACTTAATGCTAGTTTAGTGTAAGTTTAAACAATTATTTTTCTACTTATAATCATATTTTTAAGTTCTGTAATTTTATTATAAGGTCTGTTTCTCAATTCACATGGTTTTCATGTCACCTTAGCATTCTTCATTTTTTTTAATTTTGTAAGGGTTTATTTGAAATGTAAGGATTTAAGAGTAAATATTAGAAATTTGATATAATTTTTGAAAGATTCAGATTTAAGTTAGAAAAAAATATGGTGGACATGTATCACTAGCTAACTTAGTGGTGCCACCTAAGTTTATTCTATGGATGACACCTAGCCTATTTCATGCATATTTGCTACATTATAATCCTTATATTAACTAAATCTAATATATTAGGGGAGAAATAAAAGGATGAAAACTTAAGAAGCTACACAGCAAACCTTGATTTGAGATGAGAAGGGAATTGAATAAGAAAAAGCTTTGCTTTGGCTTGAGGTTTTACATCAATTCTATACTTTTGGGACTCAAATTTGTTTAAGGTAAGTGTTCTAACCCCATCCTATAGAAATCCTAATCTATGTTTTTATTTTAATTCTTCATAATTCGAAAGATTTCAGCTTAGCACCGAACCTTTCTTTCATTTTGATACAAAGCAATGAATCTATAATTTTTTGATAATATGACATCTATACATTGTTTTAGACCTAACTTTTAACACAAAACTCTGATTTAGGCAAAGCCTAATCCATTTGAAAATAGACTTAAATATCTTTATTTTGATAATGAGATTGAATGATTTAGAGTTTAAATACCTACTAAGACTCCTGTTTCAAATAACCCTATAGATTCTGCAAAACAAAGACTATAATTTCTGACCTCTTGTTACTTAACTGCTTATAAGTTTCTACTGGGAACTTAATTTATGTAAAGTATGATTTATTGGAAACTATACTCAAAATAATTTTTGTGCTTACCTAATTTGAATTTTTTGGAGTACAATTGCAAACTGAAACATCTATTTTCATCAACCCTGTGGACTCGGTAAAATAGAGCTAATGTTTCCAGACCTTTTGCTACAAAATTATTTATAACTCCCTACAGTAAACTCCAATTCATACAAAACTTAATTTATCTAAAATTAGATTGATACATCTTTCGAATGACACCTATTTTGTATAAATTGGAGTATAATTAATTATCCAAATAATTTATATAATCTGCCTCTCGAATTTTACCAGAATCGAGCTTTGGTCGATTTCGCCTCCTACCGTTTCTTCTATTTGGACCTTTGCTAGAAATGGTAAAGGGATTATCTGGACTTTTGCTAGAATGGTAAAGGGTATGTGCTTAGAGCCCGCGATGCTTTGCCGGCCTCCTCTAGCTTTATCCATACGTGGATGGATGACGCTCCAAGACGTGGGAGATTATATTTGGGATCTTACTTCACCTTCTATGTGTTTGACATGATATCCAAAGTTTTGATTGTGTTTCTATGTATGCTTTGGATAAGAATGAAATGAATGCAACGTCATGTGACATTTTAGCTTCTGTTCATGTTTTGTTCTTTGATATGTTCCGAAATGTTTATATGTTTTTGTTATGCCTTGAAAAATACCATATGCCATTAATATGCTCTTTATGCCAATGATATGCTCCAATTACCTTTCCTCGATTGTATTAACAAAACATGCTTCGAACGATATGACATTGTAATTCTGCATTCAAACAAAACATACTTTTGTTTCATCTTATATCTCTGCTTTGTATTTTGATATCTTATTTGTTTGAAAATTGTCATCTTTGCTATGGATATGTTAGTCATTTACTGAGCTTTATATACTCACCCTATTGCTATATAAATTTTTTAGGATAGCTTATCGCTCACTAAAATATGTAAATTTGGTTAAAGCAGTCGAAAACTAGAAGGTTTTGGGGCAAACCTTTCATACTTGATAGGTTGACATTGTATAAGTTTATTTGTATGTAATGAAATATCAACGACAACTCTAGATTGATGCATCTTGTAAATATTTGAAAAGTACTTCTCATATCGGGATTTTGGGAATGTTAAGTTTAAATTATGTAATGATATAAATATGTAGTACATGTTGGGTTTGTGATTGTATAGATTCCCATGCTGATTGATTTATGATGTGGTTATGGTTTAGTTGAGTTGGCTTTGGATTTTATGAATCATTACATGATATGATTGTATGATTATAAACTGCATAGGTTTTGTGAATTGTGAATTATAGAGGTGAATTTTGACTTTAATGTTTTCTCAGTGTCCTCAAATATGTTATTGGATCCTGAAATAGATTATTGTTGATTAAAAATTTAGCAGGCATCACAACTACCGAACTCACTCACTAAATATTAAGAGTTTAAGATTTCATTCAATATATTTTAAAGATATCAACTAAATTAGATAGTAAAAATTATAATATATTATTAAAAAATTATTAGCTCAAATCCCACTTATTTGAATTTTATATTTGTCACTTATCCCAAAATATATTTTTTATTTTTTATTTGATATTTTTTGCTCAATTAATTACTACTAAACTCTCTATCAATGGGAATGCATTATTCACATGTCTTGTTTGTAGCTCAGATGCTTGCTTTTATCCTTTTACTCTATGAATCTTTCTTTCTTGATATCTAATCTTAGATTTGGAAATTTAGTTAGTGGTATATAGCCATTAAAATAAAATATTTGATATATAAGTTTGATATAAATATCATAAGTAGACAAGGGGAAATAGTAATACATAGGTTATGACTTGTTACTATTTAGACACATTTTTATGTATGACAAAGGCCAATTGACGTATTTTAATTTAAAGTGTCAATATTCATATTCTCTACAGCTGAAAGAAAAAAGAAAGTAATATTAACCCCAATAAAGAAATTTATTCTGATTGATTCACTAAAAGAACTAACTTTTTGGCATAACTCTACTCTTATTTCTCTGCTAAACTAAATAAATAAGTAAATTAATTAGTGAACGAATATGAAATTAATAAAAATAAATCAAACAAAACCCTAACAATATTTGTATATATCGAAGAGAAACTCGGGATGAAATTATTAAGGATATTGTTTATACTTACCATAGTCAATCGATCAAAAGGTACATCAAGTGTGTACTATCGATTGAAGTAAGAGGTTTCAAACCTTTATTTATTGATAAGTGATCATCGTACTAATATTTTTTGTATAAATTTGTAGAATGATATTTGACTCTCGAATCAGTTAACTTAGTGTATCATTAAAGAAATTATGACCTTGTAATTTTTTTAAAAAATATTTTTTTAATGTACATGAAATACATACTAGACATTTATGTTAGACTTTTTTTTGAAAAAAAATACTATTTCACGTAAATCTAACAAGATATAAATATAGAGTGGAGCACAAAACATAATATAATTCTATTAGTTACCTATGTGACATCAGATTTAAATATTCTTGCAAACTGTATCAATCAAATTAACAACTTTATTTTCCTCTCGCACACATCAAAATTTGAACTTATTTAAGATATTTTGTTTTTCTTCAAATAAAATTTTAATAATAAAATTTTAAATATTTAATATAAATTGAATCAAATATATTATTACTAGACTATTGATAATGGACTTGATCATTGGTGAGGTCTGTAAGTTTATAAGAAATTATCTATTTTAGACGATGAATATATTCGTACAATTATATTTTTATCAATTATAATAATATAAATATAAAAATATACGAAATGTAGGTCGAAATCGTTCATCCAAAATAAAAGAGCCAAGATCGTTAACATTTTAACTTCAAAGATTTCGAACCTTTAATTTAGGATAAGCTGAGTCAACTAAATCACCGAATGAAAATTTTTGAACCATCGATTAAATTAAATATTTAGTATGACTTCGATATAAGATCGTGTCGTGAGCGACAGCCTTGTGATCGCAGGAGGATGCGTGCATGCATGCATGCATTCTGTCCCTGCTGTGTTCTTCTGGATGGACTGCTAATAGCGATGGCAGTCAGAATGATGCAGGCCAGATTTGCCGATGCATGCGACAACGGATAAGCGAGGACGAAACAAGTTGCACGCATGGGCGGTTGAGTGCAATGAAGCATCAATTTACACTAAGTTGAACCAATGGGCATCCTAGCAGTCGGATCGAGATCTAACGCTCATCACAGGTAGGGTCCCGCACAACCACCGCAACACGTGGATTTTGCCGCTAAACGTATTCGAAGGTCTTGACCGGTACCGGTTAAGAGAATGTGACAGCAGACCGCCAGCCTTCGCTTCGCGAGGTATATCTGCTCTTTGAGTCGGAGCGGGCGAGAGATGGTGGAGTGGGGTGAAGGAAATGCTTTGGCGGTTGGCATTGAGTTCATCGGAAGGGGAAGGGGAAATTGGCTTCGATGTCGTCGTCGTCGGTGTTCTTGATTTCGTCCTTCTTCTTTTTCTTTTAAGAGGTTAGCTCATGAGTTCAAAAGTCGTGTTTTTTTAGGGCCAAAGTTGTGAGCAGTTAGGGTTTCGTGTTCGATTCCGAAGATTTCTCATGTTTCGTTGTTGATATTGGAGCTTCTTTTGCAATTTCTCCAAGGAAACGTTTTGGATTTTGTGGGTTTTGATGCTTCGTTGTATCGAACTTAGTCTTTGTTCAAAGGACTTGTTGTCGACGGCGCAGTAGTTGAGTTCGTAGTTACATGCTCATGTCCTGCTGTATGCTCTTTTCCCCCCTTATTTATTGATTGGATCTGATGTCTGTTCTCTTTCTTTGATGTTTATAGCGTAAAGAAACGCCAATCCGTTTGGTTTCATGCTTCATTTTCAAGAAACCTTTTTTTCTTTCATGTGGTTGGTTTTTATTTTCAAGAAACCTAGGGGGACGTGGACCGTCTCCATGGTTGTACTACCCGATCACTTGCTTGCCGCTTTCCAGATGCCTCATTTGATTCTTGTTGGAGTCTTCTAATTTGATGCTTGCCGTTTTCTTGCTAATCACTAGCTAATCATCAAAATAGACATACGTTATTCTCGACATATAATTTGTTTTTTTTTTTTTGGATTCAGAATGTCATAGGTTTCTTTATCTGTAACAACAGAGGTGAGATGGACTATTTTTCTGTAGCGATAAAAGTGAAATTAAGAGCTTGCTTTGTTTGCCCGCTTGGCTTTGTTAAACACCCCCAAACGACCTAAAGGTGAAAAGGTTGTGTACAGATTAGAAGGTAGTTGAACAACTTCAATTACTAGCTCTTATGTCTTCGTTGAGACATTCGGGTTGATTAGTTCATTGTTGAAGAAACAATGGGTCTTAGTTTTGAGTCTAGCGTTATGTATGCCATTTGATGTAACAGAAATTTCTTTCATTGTTCTAAAAAAAATTAGTCGTTCTTATTGTCAAGTTGAATGAATTGAGCATGCTATTTTGAATATATGTTCTGTATGAATCAAATTTCACCCTTTTGGTGTAGCATACTCTTATATCGTTCTAATTGAATCATGAATGTCCTAGTTTTCTGGCGTTGCTAAGCTTCAGTTGAGTGAGAATTCTTTTGAATTTTGTGGTCGTGGCTTCTAAAGTGTGGGACCTGTAATGTGGTCATCAATTACTTTTGTCACATTCATACTGTATGGAGACTCTCTCGCACTCTCAGATTAACTAGAGCATCAGACCGAGTAACTTGATCCTAATGTTCATGATGATTATTTCATCTGTACATCTATAAGATAAAAAAAATGTCATCTCTGTTCAGGAATGTGCTGGGACCAATGTCTAAGCTGACTCATTTGTTTCCATGGTACATAAAGCAGTAGCAGAAAACATAGATTAGTTTTACATATATGATTAACATATTAGAGATAACCTTGATTTTCATGTTGTATATAGCTCAGTTGGGGATGGTTGTATTGCTTGACTGGTATATGTTTGTGTCCAAGATATTGGCTTAGAAATGGAATGCTTGCGCTTGTACCATGAGTCGAGCTGGGCTACCCGTGTTGTGCCTACCAATCATGTCTAAACTTTTTGCAACTGATCCTTAGTGTGTAATCTAGATGGTCTGGTAGACTGGTAGTACATAGGAAAACTTACTATTGTGAAAGTAGCATGCGACATATTTGGTACTGAATGTCGATTATAATTTATAAGCTTAGTGTAGCACATAGAAACAAACACAAGCTAGGTGAATTGTAGGTTTCAGATGAGAATAGTTGATAATAACAAACATAGAGCAGGTTAATTGTAGATTTCAGATTATTGAACAGCCAAGCTTTTTGGAGACCAATGAGGTGCTACTAGAATTTGTACTAAATATTTGAAGATGTCTAATATTGTGTGGTGATGGTTGCAAGTGTTGGGTTCACATGTATTTCAAGATGACTAATATCTTGATGAGGAAATATATAAAACACATTCTAAATGAAAAGTTTCTTTAGATCTGGTCATTCGGGGTCGAGATTGGTAGCACAATATCCTCAATTTTTGGCTCTTGAATCTGTCGGGATGGATTGACCTGAATGAAAATCAATGGGATCCAATCGTTCTGGATGATCCTGACTATGTGACTACAATGACCTCTTAATTTGTCATCTACAATTCACACACCAACCTTTCAGTATAACAACTCCAAGTTCTTGTTGCCATTGATGATGGTGGGTGGTGTCTTGGAGAAGAGATTTTTAGATAATGGGGAAATTAGTTTATTACAGTTATAATAATATTTTGGTCTTTTTGCATTAAAGGTGACAAAAATACCTCTAGACTTTGAGCATCGTGTCAATGATTTAAGTCATAGAAAGCCTGTGCATCACAACATAAGATTTATGCCTGACCCTCCATAGACTGCATTAGTGAGAACCTAATGTACTGGTCTCCGTTTCTCCAAATTTGGAAATTTCTCTTCTTTATTTTACTTAATCCAGGGGGTAAAATCTATATTTAGAAGGCATTATGTGAAATAACACATAATGGAACTCGTAATTGTATTTAAAAATTGTGAAATCTTTTCTTGCTACTTTGTTTTATAGCTGTTTTTTATATATGTTGATTTTGCTCATTTGTGTTCACACTCAGCATTCATGTAAAAGACAAACTTGGCATTTGAGTTACAAGATGATAAAAATGACGTGACCTGGATTTTGTCCTATAATGCTATCTTCTTTTGTGGTTGTATGTAGTGGTCAAATGGCCATACTCTATTGTTCTGGATGCAAACCTAGAGTTCACAGTCGATGTCCCACTTGCAGGCATGAGCTAGGCAACATAAGGTGTCTTGCATTGGAGAAGGTTGCATCTTCTCTTGAACTGCCTTGCAAGTACCATACCTTTGGTTGTTTGAGTATATATCCATAGTACTGCAAACTAAAACATGAATCACAATGCACATTCAGACCCTACACTTGTCCGTACGCTGGATCTGAGTGCACAGTTGCCGGTGACATTCCTTATCTGGTGACTCATCTAAAAGATGATCACAAGGTTGACATGCACATTGGGGGCTCCTTCAATCATAGATATATTAAATCCAAACCATACGAGGTTGAGAATGCAACCTGGATGCTGATGGTATTTATCCTTCTTTGATTATTTTTATATTACTGAAAAAGCTGTCAGCTTGTTTTGTCTACAATTCGTCTTGTTATATGTTTTATTACTATTAGGAAATTGTTTGCTTGGTTATGTTGGAAATGAATTAGCATTGCTGTATTCTCCTGTGGTGCTCATGGATTAGTGTGATGCCATCCTTTGAATTTTACGAAAAAGATTTTACAATAACATCTGCTTGGTCCTTTTCGTGCTTTTTTGGGTTAATGGGCCATTTTTTAGATGTGTATGACGTAAAGTTCTTTAAATGTTCTTCTGATGTCTTGACTCTCTAGGACTATTACACGCTCACTACTTCATGTTGGTTTATGGTGGGGGCTCGAGCCAAGTTAACCTTTTATTTTGTCTTTCCTCCCCTTTTCACTTGAAGAACCTCCAACAAACTCCACCTTTCTCCTTGCTAGCATCTGTGCTTCTGCTTTCAGTACATTTGGCATTGTCATAAACTTGGAGCTTTGCTCTGCTTGTGCAGATGCTGTTAGATGGTCAGGTTGTTTCTCATCATTATATTCTCATGGGTTCTATTGTATGTAGGTTTTCTTCATCTAACCACAAGTTCTGAATTGCATATTACCATTTTCTAAGGTTGCCCGGTGTTTTATGAAATCAGCTTATTACATTTCTACTTGTCAGTATTTAAAAGCTAATTGGATGTGTATATGGGATCGCTTGTCTATATGCATTTCTCTATCTAATCTAGTAAAAGATGGAGATAAGTGTCTTCTTGGTTATCTATAGCATATGTTTGTTCGACTGTTCTGTATCTGTTGTTTATATAACCCAGTTGTGATGGGCTGAAAGAAACAGTATGGTGTTTTGTTTAGGTTTTCAGTTGCTTTGGACAGTACTTCTGCCTTCACTTGGAGGCATTTCAGCTAGGTATGGCACTGGGGGATGATAATGAAGCTAAATGCTACAGCTATAGCCTCGAGGTTGGAGGTTAAGGAAGATAACATGGCAAGGAGTTCCCCGAAGCATAAGAGACGGTCATTGGAAGGTGAGAGACAGTTACAATGGACTCATTATCCAGCTGGAAATATGGCTCTTTTTTTTCTCTTTGCTCACTTCATGGGCTGGAGTACCGAGTATCTCCCAAGTTTCTCGATGATTATGATTTTGTAGGTGTCATTATGCGTTATTAGAAGTAAATCCCTTTGCTCCATTGATGCTCAAACTTGTTTAAAATGTACTAGCACATCTTTGAGGCTATAAATGCTATGTTGTAGACAAGTCCAATGCATAATTCTATATATTTCACTTCCCTCTTCTGTTTCCTTTTCCCTTAGCTTTAACTTATTTTATGGTTAAATATCCTATCACGGAACTATGTAAATAATTCATAGAACTTGAAATGTCATTTTCATTTTCTATATCAATTTCGTTGTGGTAGTGTCTTTATTAACGTTTGTTTGTAATGTGATTGTTTTTAACATGTTTTAGGAAAAATGGATATTTGACAATCGAGATTTAAACATCGAAACCAAAGTTATCTATTTTATGTATGATATATGGTGTATAACTTGAATAAGAGGTTTGGAAATGTTATATTCATCCTTGATATGTATATATTTCTTATAAAATAAGATTCACCACATATACCACTCATTAATATCCATCCCAAGACTTAGGTTGACCCTTTTTAATTGTGATCTACTTTGGCTAGTTTGAATTCAAAGTAATTAAATTCTTGACATTCTTTTCAGATAACAATTTTAAAGGATATTAATGGCAGCTAGAGTTTCAACCAACAATTCAATGACAGAGAACTTGGGGTAAGATCCTGAAATATGAAGGAGTTTGAATTAAAAATAATTAAATTCTTGATATTCTTTTCAGATGACATGATTTTAAAGGATATTAATGGCAGCTAGAGTTTCAATCAACAGTTCAATGACAAAGAACTTGGAGTAAGGTGTTGACTAGACTATGACAACTTATTGTAAGGTTGTAAGTTTAAATCTGTCTTTATCATTTATCTTTTTTTTTTTTTAATTCCTTGTATTTTTTATTTAAAATATAGTATAAATAAATAAAATTCAGCAATGGTTTTAAGTGATTGGGATAGTTAAATGGCAAAAATACTAACATCAGATACAATTACATGCATAAAAAAAGGGACAAAAGCAACCAAATATAGTGGCTTTGCCTCACTTTCTGAGAGATTTTCTATTTCCATATGATACATTCAATTTGGAAAACAAATGGATAAAAAAGAGAAATAAATTTCATTTGGCTGTGCGAATAAGTTTATTTTTCTCGAATTCAGAAAATGGGAAGCTAAGTCAGAAAAAGAAAAATGCCACCAAATTGGCTTTAGTAAATTAAATATTGAAAATTAATAGATCTAAATTTAAATAAAATTGACCACTCCGGATTAATTGATTATTACAATCGATTAAATTTTTTTTTTTATCGATTTGAGCATATTTTGTACACATCCAAAAATACGAAAAATAACAAGCACAAAGATTAGTCCAACTCATTCTTCGATTTATTGGAAGAAAAGAACTAATTCTTCATTCATTAATTTTTTGTCCAACTCATTCTTAAGGCGAACGAATTCATTGCTGATCTATAACGTTTCATCGATATATATTAACCAACATTCATTGATTCATCGGATTTTTATATGTTCAACTCATTCTTCACATAACGGATTTATGAGTTCTTTTCTTCCATAGTAATAGCAATAATATATCAAAAACTATGTTAATCTTATTACAGAAACAATAAATATTTTTTGTTTAGTACTCTGTACCAAAAAAATATTGTGAAAAATAAAAAGATATGATTATGTATAATGTCTTTTGCATAGAGAAGAAATCTCTAAGGCTATTAGAGTGGAAAACATGATCATAATAATTAAGCGGTTGGACTTTTATTTAGGTTCATAAAGAGAAAACCAAATTGCTCATTATGTGAGAATAATTACTAAATAAGAAAGTTAGATCATCATCTACTGAGTTGACTCAAATCAGTATCCACAATCTCCATAAACCAAATCTTTCTGGATGCACAAAAGCAAAAAAAAAAAAACACCCAAAAACCCTAAAAATTTGTAAATCATACCGTCCTTAATTTCAACAGTTGGTTTCTTCAAACGAAACAAAGACAAAATATTGATAAAGCAAACTATCCATCAACTCTTTCGGAAAGAAACTTTTGATTAGTTTAAAGTTAAAACAACAAAAAAATCCCTAACATTTTGTAATGGCAAAGAAGCCAGCAACTGTTATAAGTGAACGTTCAAAATAGTCTGTGTTGATGAGATGCTCTTGCAGTGTGTGCATATACATACAAAACAACATTATAAACATTTTTGTTGTTGTCCTAAACAAAAAAGAAAAAAAAAATTCAATGCTTTTTCACAACTTCTTGTATTCATTAATTTTTCTCATAGTGGACACTAAAGTTGGGGCAAGAAAATCATCACACTTTGGAACTTTAGGTCAAGTCATGTCCCCACCAAATTGCACAAGTCGAATCAACTCATTAGGTCATATGCTTGCCCAAGCATGTATGAAAAATAGTAGCACAATAACATAATATTTCATGCGAAAAATAGTCTAAAATTATGTAATATTTATATAAAAAAAGTGACAATATAATTGTTTATAAAATATCAAGTGCGTCAACAACGTAAGTAGAAGCTTCAGTCTCGTCTTTGTTTTAGACTACTTAATCTTATCCAATTTTCTCCTTGAAACATGCTAAAAAGCATATGTGGTCCACATTCAACTTGTTATACATTATGTAGATAGAGGCACAACATGTCATGAGAATTAATGGGTTACCATTTTCTTATATATATATATATATATATATTTTTCAATATATAAATGTATCTATATATTTAGAAAGGCTAATTATTTTGCTCATTTAAGCTAAATTCAAACTAGTGTAATTAATTATTTATGTATTTGAACTTGATTTGAGTATCTATCAAATTCATCAGAAACTAACTAAAGGGGTATTCAGACTAATATTTATTTATCATACTTCTTCAAGTACCAAAAATATTAATCTCGGATGATCCTAAGCTACAATCAATACTAAAATCATGCTAAATTAATCCTACATTTAAAAAAGAATGTGTATTTGGTTCTTGTGCAGTCCTCCTCCTGGTACAACACTGAGGTGCATGTCATTGGAAATGTGGACAGCAGGTGGAGGCCATTTGAACCATCAGCAGGACACTTTGATCTGAAGAGGAGATCATATCTCCTCCCAACCCTAATGGCTTTTGCAGCTCGACTTGCGTCAAAGCCTAGTGAGGCAGAAGGAGACGAAGTGTTTCCAATCCAAAATGATATGGGCAAAGACTAGGTTTGGTGCAGTGTCCTCGTCATAGGCTTGTGAACCCCATGCAATTGCCATTAATAATGAGTCCGTCTTGTCCCCCACCGTACCCCATGCCTTGAGACCCCTGACAAATATTATATGCAAGAAAAGGTTAGTGCTACAGTATCTGGAACACTGGGAGCAGCAGCCATTCTCGATTTTGCTGGTAAATGATCGTCCAACTGCTTGAAAAAAAGGGAGGGGCTCCCTCTCCTTATCCTTGTTTGCAATTTAATGTCTCAGCTGTGCCCTGTTACTGTGTCTGTTGCACTGTGATTGGCTGTATGGGGGACAGCTCCTTGTGCTTCAATAGTAGCAACCTGTGTACGCTGATAGCTTGCCAAATTTAGATTCTTGCACAAATCAAAAAGAAAAGGTTCACGATAAACTAAATGTTAAAAATTAAAGAGAGAGAAAGAGAAGAAGAAGATCTTAATGTCCCATCAATATGAGTTTTCAGTCATGAGATGATTGTTGTTTCTATCTGCATTCTCAAACTATGGGTTTTTTCTATTCTACCATTGTATTTGAGGTTAAACTATCTATCTTTGTCTTAATGCACTTCTTTCCTTTTTGCCAAATAAAAAGTTATTAGAGTTAAAAAAAATATGTTAGTGATTGTTGGAAAAGTTTTACAGTAACACTTGCAGATTCTGAATATTCTCTTTCTAACTCCTCCTCTTCTATTCTAATCTGACATCAATTGTAATGTCATCTTTCAAATTCTTTTCATGCATATTTGATATTGAGCTCGAAGAAGGTTAATGTGTCCACCCATACTCTTACAAATAAAAGGATTATTTAACCTTAATCACTCATTTCATAAAAGATTAAACTTGCTTTAAAAAATATCGTGGACGAAAGTCACATTCTAGTTAGTTCAGATAGCCATTCTTCATTCATTTTAGTGTACTCTGGTGAGTCGAGTGCACAGCTGTTAAGCAATGGACAATGCTTCTGTCGATCATATAGTAATGATGCTACAGCACCACACAGACTTAATGGCTAAATGCAATTATAGGAATCATAATACAGATAGTTTTACTTTCATCCCCAACTGATTCCAGTGATTAGTGTTGATGAAGAATATTAAATTTATAGGACTAATATATTAGGTTTGATTTCTAAGAGAAGAGGAGGAAAAATACATACAATTGTATAATTATTCTCATTCAATCTAAAATTATAATATCTTCTTGTTTTCTTTCATAATCTCATTATTTTAAAATTATAACTAATACTTAGTTTATTTTCTAGACTATCTGTAATTTCATAAGTAGAGTGAGATTGACACTACTTCGATAAAAGTAAAAGTGAACCTACTTTATACACCAAAATAAAAAAAAAGAGGTATAATCATTATTTTACTTCATGTTGATGATTTAGAGTTTACAGGAAGCAATACAAAAATGTCGCAAGAGTTAAAAAATGATACGGTGAATAAATATGAAATAAGTGGCATGGGAATGATAAAACATTTTCTTGGCATTGAGATATATCAAGAGGAAAATAATATATTTATTTTTTTAAAAACATTATGTGGACAAGATTCTCATGAAGCTTAATATGTTGAACATCATCATGTTACAACACCATTACTTACTAGTAAGTAAAAAACTAAAGAAAGAAGATGGAGGAAAGAAGATTGATGAACTTTTTATGGAAATTTGATTGGTAATTTGTTATACCTCACAGCTACAATCTAGATATTATATTTACTGTAAGTATGCTTTTTAGATCCATGAATAATCCTAGTCAAATTCATTTTGGAGCTAAAATTTTAAGCAAGAAGACCTGAAGCTAATTGAATTTTATGATAGTGATTAGGTAGATATACAATTGGATTTTTCCTTTTGTGCAAGTGTATTTTCTTGGAGCTTTAAAAAAATATGCTTCGGCATCTATGGCTACTTTTCAAGCAATTTGATCGAGAATAATTCTTGAACATCTTGAAGAAAAGCAAATTAAAGGAACAGAGATATTTTGTGATAATAAACCACAATCGCACCAAACATTTTACACTCAAGCATCACTTCGGAGAAGGTAAAATTCAAGTGAAATATTGGAACTCCATCTAAGTAGTACGCATATTCACTAGGGCACTATCGAGCGATAAGTTTGAGTATTTTAGAGACATTATGGGTGTTATCGAACAAGACATTAAGGCAAAGAAATGTTGATATTAATATGTGATATTTTAATAAATATTAGGGGCAGTTTAGAAAATAAACAAAGTATTGGTTAGGGTTTTAAAGTAGTAGGATAATAGAAGAAAACAAGGAGAAAGGCTACTATAACAAATTGCTTTCTAACATTTTTTTAGAATGAAGGTAAGATTGTGTCCAAAAATTTGAGGAGATTGTAAAAACAAAAGAGAGAAAGAGAAATAATAAATTTTAAAAAAATTGATCCATAACAGAGGTCAAGCTTAAGGTGGTGTCACACCACGATATAAATAAAATTGATCATACTACTTATTTTACGAGTAAGAGAAAAACAATTAAGCCCCGTATGAATAAGGGAAGAATGTTCAAAAATATTTGTGTGAAAAATATTGAAAAAAAGAAGTAATAGAATAATTCTATATTGATAAATATTAAAAAGTTAGATTATATATATATATATAGTAATTCGTTCACCAATTTCTTTTTCTCCATTAGCTGATATTGTGCGATCTATCTCTTGTGAGGTACTGTACTAATCATTCATGTTCTGCTCTTCAAATTAGTCACCGCAGCATCAACAGCCATCGAAATGCCATGTCTCAGATCCATTGCATTCATCGCAGCAGCTACTGGCTTACATCCTTGAGCAAATATTGCTTGTGTAAGGACGGTAGCTCAGGTCGTTCCATCACCAGCAACATCATTGGCAACCAAGTGTCGACATCAAAGATGGAAAGGATTAATGTGCTTGAATTAGTACAAGCATCAGTGAGCAAGAAGGCTGCTTGTGCATCATCCCAGTTGTTTACAGACATTATGCTGAACTGCAATGTGCTTAAATGGAAGCTTCTGGATGACATGGCAAACCCTAAACGAGGTATCATGCAAAGAGCTGATGGTCTTTTCTAATATATCTATATATATGTATTATTAAATGCTTGTCAAGTGGGATTGGCAATTTGCATCAACAATAGTCGTTCTTTTGTCCGCGAATCCCATCAACACTGTGTTGCTTTGAGTGTCACCAAATGAAAACACTATTTCCCGAGTGCTGTTTGATAATGACAGCTCAAGAAATTGTGTTTGCCACATCTGATATTTATCCATAGGAAAGAAGAACTTGGAGATGAGCTTGTGGTTTGATAGTTTGAAGACACTTCAACAGTGTATCAAATATCCTAACTTGAAAAAAATAATAAAGTACTCACAACATCAATGCTATGACCAAATGCAAATTAATGTTAGGTTAATCTTTATGCGAGCAAAGAACACTGTGGGTGCAGTGGAATACTATTCCCTAAAAAGATGCTCCGATTCAAGTGTTGGAACTCTCACTTTGGTTGGCTCTCAAACCATCTTATCATCCTCATTGATTCCTTGTGCCTGTTCAGATTTAAGACCCATAGAATTGTGTTACATGAAACATCAGAGCTACTGCCATTTTTTTTTAATCTTATAGATTCCTCCTCATTAGTTTCTGTCAACCAAAAGGTTCTCTTGATGGAATGGCCAGAACAGCACCGAAAGATGGCACTTGTTTCCTTTCCCTTTTCATGCACAGATAACTCCCCGACATATTACCTCAGTTATAGCAGCATCCTCCATCACCCTACTGCTACCTGCATCTCTACTTTTGGATCACAGCTCAGATGTTAGATCGTGTTATCTTCTCAAGATGCCTTCATTTCGAAGGTACCTGCAACCCACTTCTCATCTTCTTCTTCCTCCTCGAGACAAGGAAACCACCGACTTGTCTCATTTCCAAGTACAAAGATAGATAGATAGATAGATGGATAAAGATTTCACATCCTCTGGCGTGAACAAAACGGCAGTACATGTCGGTAAACCAATCATCGCCAATTTTATTCGACTGATCACATCGAATTTGACTTTGATGATAGAATAGTTGATGAATGAATGCTGACTTTTCCATGCGACGTGTTAAGTCAAATAGAAACTCCACTAAAAACGTGTTGGTAGATTAAAAAGTCGATATAAAATTTAGGTGATTTGATTTTTTTTATTATAAATATTCATAAGAAACATCAAATTCTTCACATTATTAGTTTTTTAAATTAATCTAAAACCAAACACAAATTTACTTTTACTTCCTATCACATAATTTTCTCTCATCTTTTCTCTCATTCATTGAGAACTCAATTATTTTTTCATATCCTCCCCCAAATTAAAACATAGAGATTTATTTATACGATAATCAAATACTAATTCTTACGGTTTCTTTCTTTGACATGAAAGTTTTTCCAAGTAATTCTTTGTCACGAGCTAGTTTTCGACTGACTGACGATCTTTCCTTGTCGATCAAAGTTGGATCTCATTAAAGCTTAATATAATAGCCACTTGCTTAGCTTAATTTTCCATGTATCTTCCTCTCATTAAGCTCTCCAAAGTTGCAGGTTTCAGTCGTGTTCATTGAAGCTTCAGATATTCTCAATCTAGGTTGGCCTATCTTCATCAGGATTAATGGGTGAATGATCAACAGACCGACCATATTATGCTCATATGTGCTCATTGAAGTGTCATTTATGTGGATTGATGTAGCAGCTACGTGTATCTTAACAGTTCATATGGTGATGATGTGACAAATCGAAGATAATTGGCTGCAAGTTGGCAACATTATCACCGTATCAGTAACACATATCGATGTCATTCAACATCGATATGAATGCTTTTTGTTACTGAATAGTTTGGGTAGAGAATTAAATAGTCAACCATAGCTATCACATCTAAATATCAAAGAAGAAATTTTATAGCTAATGGTGGAAGAATAAATCTACCTCCAATAAAATATCATCTTTACATGTAAATGAGATTTTATCTCCAATTCTTAGTAATGAGACTCATAGGGTTAATTAAATACATAACCCTAACCCTAATACACGTGTTAGATGAGAAGAGAAAAAAGAGGATAGATAGAGGAGAAAAAAGATTAGACGATTGTTCGATTCGACGAATTTCCAGTATGCTTTATGAATTGATCGATGATATTTGAGGTTTTTTTTTACTCAATTTTCTCATTAATCTGATTTATCCATAATTAAATCGTTCGTGTTGAATATATATATATTTTTAACATAAATCTTGTTTTATAGACTACTAAATTTTGTCACCGCACTTTGATATTCTACAATCTTATTTGATGCTAAAATATACAGCATGATTGATTTACATAAAGATACGGGTATTTATCGTTTTTCACATATTTGGGACATATTTTCCCAACAATTCCTATAATGCATAATGCTTAAAGATAACCCTGCACGTACCGGCGTACGTGAGTGTATCTCTCACATGCACATACGAAATGGGAGACATGCAGCTTTCCTCATATATATATATATATATATACGCGGCGGGAAGAAGAGAAGGAGAAGATACGCCTCCACCACACAGACCAGCCCGTAGCAGTAAGCAACAAAGCATGAGTGAGATGGTGGTGAAGAGAGGAATGACAAGTCAAGTTGTCGCTTCCCAGACCTCGAATCATAAGACTGTCAGCGATACGTCAATCACTGCCTTCCTCATCTCTCCTCTCTCCTCGATCAGTTCTCGTTGCACGAGTCTTCTCCAACGCGTAGCACAACCGTTGGTTTCCCATGGCGTAGCCTCGCACGAGGGGGTGCGAGTCCTCGGCACGCGAGCGGCGCTGGCGCACGGTCAAGGCGTGCATGGCGTCGTGGCAAACGCCATCGCCGTGGCCGCTGTCCCTTTCCCTGTCCTGTCTGCACGAGTCCCCATAACTGTAGTGGCAATTAAACGACAGCCGGCCCCGTCGCGAATGCCGAGCTTCCCTCAGTAAGAGCCAGTCTTTTCCCTCCCTCACTCCCTCCCTCCCTCCCTCCCGACTCTAACCCTTCGACTCGAACAACAGCCGCTACAGTTGTCTGCCGAAAGGAGTTGGGGGCTTGGAACGAGGTTGCAAGCCGAAGCCGGGGTAACTGTTCGCTTCACATGCAGTGGATGAGAGATCCGACAAGGTCCATCAGCTGTTGCAGTCAGTGGGAGGCGGTGGCGCGGAAGGCGACTTCAACGAGTCGGAGGAGAATGGGCGAAGCTTGATGGACAGATCCATCTCGGAGTGGGGCAGACATTGCAGTGTTTGGAGCTGAGAATATCTCTCGACTGTTGGGTTTGTGGGGGCATGCTCGATGTCGACCCTTCAATGGGAAAGGTTCCCCGGTGCACATCCGAGGGCGGATAGCTGAGCTCGGTGCAGGATGCAAATTTTGGGGGGTCTGATTGGCCCATCTTTGTGTTGTTTTGTAGCTTATTCTAGCCCTGATTGATCTGATCTACTTATCATCAACATGTCTGTGCTAGTCTTCCTCACATGAATCATCTCCCACAGTTACTGCTTTAGTTTACTGTGAACAAGGAATGCTGCTGTCATAAACAACCATCGACCTGTTTAGTTTGTGATTCTAATGATTAAAGGATGATCAACTCATATAAAATGGGGGTTAAATATTGACAAGATGCATCAGATTGCCCAACTAAGGTTACGGACCGAGCAAAGACAAACGTGTAAATTAATTAGTGGGATTGATTTGGTTTGACATGAAGAATATTTTTTTGGGATTTAGTACTGAGGAGAGTTGTTTTGATGTGAGTAGATTAATATGATCAATGATTCTAAGTAAAATAAGATGCTTTTAACATAATATGCCTTCCATCACATGTGAGATCATGCAGGAGTTGCCATCATATATATCTATCTCTCAAAGTTCCTCTTTTTACCACCTCCATTATTTTATATTCTCCAGCCACCCAGCACAACCATCCAAATTGCTCGCTTTAGTTTCTTCCCCTCTCCCTTTCTCTCTCTCTCTCTCTCTCTCCCAAGGAACAAAAACCTCATCTCATCCCATCAGAAGCACACAAATACGCAGATAGAAAGAGAGCACAAGTAGCAGCAGCAGGAGCAGGAGCAGGTGATGTGAAAAGATTTAAGAGGTCAGAAGGAGAAGCCCTCTCTCTCTCTCTCTTTCGCTTGGTACCACCGCTTTCGTTCTTCTCATCTTTCATATTCATCCCCGTAGATCTTATTCTCTCTTTCGGAATCGTAAGCAGATATATGATCTGAACCTTGAGCTAGAGAACGGGAGAGATCAAGGAGACACCAAAGAGGACAGGACAAAGGGGAGAAAAGGAAGGAAGGGAGTCGGTGATGGAGGAGACACTCAAGTCCCTCTCCTTGGACTACCTCAACCTCCTCATCAATGGCCAGGCCTTCAGCGACGTCACCTTCAGCGTCGAGGGCCGCCTCGTCCACGCCCACCGCTGCATCCTCGCCGCCCGCAGCCTCTTCTTCCGCAGCTTCTTCTGCGGCACCGACTCGCCGCCGCCGGGCCTCCTGTCGTCGCCGAGGGGCGGCGGCGGCGGGGCGTCCCCCGGGGCATCGGGCGGCGCCGTCATCCCGGTGAATTCGGTCAGCTACGAGGTGTTCCTGCTGATGCTGCAGTTCCTGTACAGCGGGCAGGTGTCGGTGGTGCCGCAGAAGCACGAGCCCCGCCCCAACTGCGGCGACCGCGGCTGCTGGCACACCCACTGCGCCGCCGCTGTCGACCTCGCCCTCGACACCCTCGCCGCCGCCCGCTCCTTCGGTGTCAAGCAGCTGGAGCAGATCACCGAGGTATCCTCCCAAATACCTTATCGATCATGTCTAAATCACGGTTCACTTCTCCTCCTCGATCATGTGGCTGTCTCTATGGACTGTTGCTTCTTCTTCTTCTTCTTCTTCTGCTGCTGCTACAAAGTCCTGCTTCTCTTTACTGTACGAAAGACGCCCTCTACAGAGACTGCCATGAGCGCCTCTTTCACGAATCCGACCATCTATCACCCATCGGGTGAACTAGGGTTTCCCCTTTCCCCATGCATCAACCTCCTTTGCTGTCACATTTCATTTCATGCATCATTCCCGATTTCTTGAATTGGGTGCCGTTTTGCTCTCTTACAACGCCATAAACAGCTCCATCAATCCCCCGTCCTTCTCTTCCTATATTTTATGAAGGCGATCAGCCAAAATTTCCTTACTCACAATCCAATCATATGTTGATGGAGAGCTGCTTGTGGCAGAGTCTTATCTCGTACTGTTTTGGTGGGTGGGTGCAGAAGCAATTGGCCAGCATGGTGGAGAAAGCGTCGATCGAGGACGTGATGAAGGTCCTGATGGCGTCGCGGCAGCAAGACATGCAGCAGCTCTGGGCCACCTGCTCCCACCTGGTCGCCAAGTCGGGCCTCCCGGCGGAGGTGCTCGCGAAGCACCTCCCTATCGACGTGGTCGCCAGGATCGAGGAGCTCCGTCTCAAGTCCTCCTTCGCCCGCCGGCCCTCCTTCGTCTCACGCCACCCCCACCAGATCGATGTCGCCGGCCCCGCCGCTGACCTCGAGGACCACCACCACAAGATCCGCCGCATGCGCCGCGCCCTCGACTCCTCCGACGTCGAGCTCGTCAAGCTGATGGTCATGGGGGAGGGGCTGAACCTCGACGATGCGCTCGCCCTCCACTACGCCGTCGAAAACTGTACCCGAGAGGTGGTCAAGGCTCTTCTCGAGCTGGGCGCGGCCGACGTCAACTGCCCCGCCGGCCCTACCGGGAAGACGCCGCTCCACATCGCCGCAGAGATGGTGAGCCCCGACATGGTCGCCGTCCTACTCGATCACCACGCCGATCCCAACGTTCGCACCGTCGACGGCGTGACCCCGCTGGAGATTCTTCGCACCCTCACCTCCGACTTCCTCTTCAAGGGCGCCGTGCCGGGGCTGTCGCACATAGAACCCAACAAGCTGCGGCTGTGTCTCGAGCTAGTCCAGTCCGCGGCACTGGTGATGTCCCGAGAGGAAGCCAATAGCGGTGGAGGTAATGGTGGCGCCGGAAACAGCCCGAGAGCGGCCATCTACCCACGGATGAATCCCGAAATAGCTGCGTGCAGCCTCAGCCTGGATTCAAGAATGGTGTATCTGAATCTTGGCATGGCGGCACAATTCGGGAGCAAGATGAACGATGGAGGCGGGGACGAGAGCCTCAGCAGTAGACCTCAAGGTGGCGGCGGCGGCGGCGGCGTTGGCCCATCATCCATCTACCCTTCTCATGGCTTCCCGTGACTCCAACTCCGTATGATCCGGAGGACCACCTGCTTGTCTATGGTCGCCATCCATATCGCATTAGTCACATCACTCTACATCCGATGTAATCAATCCCCAGCGCAAGGCGAAAGAGTCATGGATTGACAGAAAAGAATGGAACTGCTGTATCTTCTTCTTCTTCTTCTTCTTCTTCTTCTTCCTCAGATTTTGTTCTTGAAGGAACAGGGAGAGGGGCATCCAGACACAGACCAACAAGGTGTCTTCATAACTTTCATTGTGTTGTTGATTTGTTTTGGATTGTTGGGTCTTTGGTACCTTCTTTTTCTTCTGGTTTACTGCCTCAGCATGTGGGTGATCTGAAGAGGTGGAGACAACAAGAATCTAAGTAAGCTGTGAATGGTGGAGGAGATGCAGGTCAATTTTTTTTTTCTTTTCTCTCTTTATTAATCTATTACAACTTTTGTGTCTACATGTTTACTATTTCATTATGTTATGATACTGTTGTTTTCTTCTCTCTAGAGTGAAGAATTGACTCTCTTAATTACTTGCAGAGCTAATCATGACTGTTAGCAACTATAGCTTCTATGAATGCTGCTAGTAGGGTTGTCAACATCTAGTGTGAGGGGTGGGGGGGTGTGTGCTACCTCCCTATTGCCTTTAAGGGGTGTGCTTGTCCTCCCTACCAAAGCTTTTTCTTTGGATATGGATAGGTGAATGAGCAGTCCAACTTCTGCTGTGCTTCAATATTTTCCCCTTTTGTTTGCATGGCTTTGATCCAACATCCCCATTTTTGTGGCCCATCACAGTGTGTTTGTTGGACAAAAGAGATCACTCGGCTGTAGATAACTGAATCCTTTGTCTTGCATGAGTGCAACATTGAGTGTGACTACACTACTCCATGGCTCAACTTAGTGTTTCTCCTTTTCCTTTACTAGTCTAATTTCCAAGCTCAAATCAGTCTTTTCTCTTGGACATGGCTTTATCTAAGCTTAGCTCCAATAGGATGCTTCTTCTTGTGGTCTTTGACATCCATAATGCCTTCTTGAAATTTTTCCTCTCCCTATTTCACCTGTCTTACTTTGATCTCTCTCTCTCTCTCTCTCTCTTTCTCTCTCACATACAAATATATTCAGATGAAGAATGAATCTTTTTGTGCATCAACTATATAATTGTCTTATAAATTGCCTGGAGTTTCAAGTCACTTTACTAGCTTATATCTTTCTGGATCAAGTTCTTCTTTTTTTCCTAGTGCTGAAGAATCAGGATTTCTTTTATATATATATGTATGTATATATATATATATGTATGTATGTATATATATATGTATGTATGTATATATATATGTATGTATGTATATATATATGTAT
>LVTN01000158.1:353195-370770 GCA_001649415.1 Musa itinerans
ATATATATATATATGTATGTATGTATGTAGGTATACACACACACACACACATATTCTTTTCTTATTGCTAACAATCATAATTATCATCATCATTAGGCATATAATTATGGAAAACATACAATAATATATCCACTTTTTGTCTATAAGATATTGGTTGTTTTAATTCTTTCTTTGGAAAAACTAAAATGTGAAAGGTGTCTGAATAAGTGAACTAGGTTGAATGAAGATATTTGTTATTTCCATCATGTCCCTCAATTCACCTTGATTTCTATAGTCCATAACATAATTCTGACAACTATCCTTCTCATTGTCTGTTGTTGATATCATTTCAAGATTTCTTGTCTTCCCAAGTTCTGAAACAACATCTCACAGTTCCACTAATTTGATGGCCAATTTAGCTTAAATGAGCCAATTAGCCATTAGCTGAATGAACATGGTCTTCTGTGTGCAAACTTGTTGACTGAATTCTGCATTTTCTTGATTTATTGTGGTACTATAAATTTAGTAATTTAAAATATTTAGTTGATGTTTCTTATCAATGGATGACCTGATTTGTGGAAATATTTTCAACATTTATATGGACATAGAGAGATCTGATAGTTGTGTAAAGTTGTTTGAATTTGTTTAGAAGATCTGCCAAGGTAATAAGTACTATATATATATATAATATTGTTTACTAGTTGTGATATTTATACAAAACATATGTAATTACATAAATACTTTTGAATTGAAAAGAGATCATTGTGATGACTCAAATAAGCAAATAATATTGATTTCAAAATGAAGTGAATGATAAAACAACTAATGGTGATTGCTATAGTCTAATATGAGAAGAAACAACACAAAATTTTCATGCCTAGAGATTGCTTTCTCAATATATGACATGAAACTATGTGGAGGAATGCTAGATCAGACAAATTTCAGGATCTCATGACAAGGCTACCGATATTATTAAGGAATTAAAGAAACAAAGCATTGCTGTTAGTTATCAGATTCATATGTTCTTTTATGTCTCTGATGGTCTCACAAATAATTTATTTGTGGAATTATCACATCTATCTTTTCTAAGCTTTTCCTGCATGCATTCTTTGTTGGAAAATATATTAATGTACTCTAATCCACTAAGATTAGCTGACAAACAACATTTAGATAGCCTTTTTTAGCATCTCTTTTTGTGGTGTTATTCATGTCATATATATATATTTTTCATTAAGGTAGTGAATTTTGGGAAGTAAAAAAGCAAACTACATTTTAGTATATCGATTAAAACATTTAGACGCGCGCTATGTATGCATTAGAATTTGTTGGGATCAGATATATTTCTCTTGTATGCATTTTTAGCTGTCTTTGTAAAAATGGATGAATTATGCAAAGCAAGATCCATCACTTACAAATGTTCATGTGATATACTTAGCTATTCTTCTATGATAATGTTTTTAGAATAGATGTAGGTAAAATAACTACAAAAAGGAAGCAAATCATCATATATGCTGTATTATTTATCAGAGATGGATTCAACATGAATTTTATAAGAAAAAGCTTATATTGTTATTTTTCCAATTATCTAATTATTGGATTCAGTATATGTAGAAAAAAAAAGAAAATTCTGACTCCAGTCATCAGCACCTGCTTATAAATATATAATACCTGAAAAATGCCTCATTAGGTAGGTATTAATATTATGCATGGAGTTTCTTGATCTCTAATTCACAGACACTTACATGGTCATTGGAAATGGTAGGATGTTGTGGAGTTCCTTGAGTTAATTTCCATCATGGTAAAAGAACAAAATGTCAAGTTCATTTATATGAACTGTGGTAGGAAGCTAATACTTGAGTTGAAATCTGAAAGTGGCTGGCTCAGATCACAGATCAGTAAGGAAAGATCAAAAGAAAGCCAGCTACTCAAATGTTCTCAAAGAATGAAGTTTCTCATAGAATTGCAATATATACTGTTCTATCATGAGAGAAAGAAAAGAAATTTAAATAGAATAGAACAAATTTTTTTTTTGTATAAGCTCGAGAAGTTCTACATGCATGAATTGAAGGGAAAACACAAACAAATAAATGACATTTGCCGTGTAGGACAAGAAGACAGGGAATATGTGTTAAAAGAGATACAATCTCAAGGTGAACTTTATATTAAAATGAAAACAAAAAGAGTTATGTGTTCTTAGCCATAGAGCAAGGAATCCAGTTCCATATTGCTGGTATCCTCAAGCTAAGAGTTCTAATATGCATTAGAACAAGTAATCGAATAACAAATCGAAAATTTTTGCACAGAGCCCATTATGCGGTAGAGCAAACCCAAAGGATAAGAGACAAAATAACCTCAGAAGTGAGTCTACTCAAGGCTTTTGCCAATCTTTCCTTCTTACTCCAGACCTCGAATGGCCATGGTTGGCTTTGAGATCCTCTTCATCGTTGTCCATTGTGCCCGTCATCGTAGCTGCTGTTCGCCTCACTTGTGCCCACTCTCCGGCTGGAACACAGGTATAAGCAAGCACCATAGCAAGGTATTAGCAGATTTCAAACCACGACATGCCTAAGATTAATGGGAGACAGATGGAATTAAAATTGGCTTGTCATGATAGAGTAATGTTGCTTGTCCTGTCTCACATTTTGCAGTCAATTATTTGGCCATTCTGAAATAGCTTGCAAGGAGATAGATACCTTTAGGCACTTCCATGGTTTCAACTTCTTTTTGATCGGAAAATGTGCCTTGCATCTGCAGACTAGTTGCTCTTGTTCTTGATATATTAGGTAGAATTTGCTGGTTCAGCATCCCGAAACATAGGTTACAACCATGACAATATCTCATGATAATCTCAAAGTACAAAATGAAGATGATTTCGGTTAGCCATTACTGCAAGCGATGTAACATCACAATCAAAACCAATCCAACTAGTGTGGTCAAATTTTGGTGACCATACTGAAATCTGAATAATAAACACCATGAAGTTCTAATAACGTTGACCCAAGTGTTTGAAGAAGGTAATGTTAATTAAACATGGAGTTAAGACTATGCAACACCAATATATAAAAGCAATGGTGCAGAAATTTTCATTTACATCAAAACTATTGCCAACTGCCAGCCCTGAGACACCACAATGAAGATCATTGTGGATAATGGGTTTATTGGAAAGAGAAAACAATTTTAAAGAAACATGTGTATGATCTATCATAACAAGTTCTTGGACAATCATATCTAATATCAATATTTAGCTGAAGTGCTCTTGGCCAATGATGAACTGATCTGAAGCATGAGCGGATAGACTGGACTGAATTCCTGGTCTCCTCGAGCTCTGACCTTTATCTCATAATCATCAAGGGTAGCTTTAATTCCTTTCCAGATCTGATCCTCACCTTGTGAATCAAGCCACAGAGTTCTGAAGAGGTGTCAGCTTATTCCTCTGCAATGGAGATTGTAACTCATCAGGGGCTCGATAGTACAGGTCGTGGAGTATCATGCTGCATGATAGATCCTTAAGTAGTGGCGACCCTCCAAGTTGAGATGTCTCCAGAAAGATGACAGGCCGGAGGGTACCAAGTGCTTGATATGGTGCACCAACGGGAAACAAGTTCTGTCCAACAGTAAGCTCCAGCTTTGCCATATCCCTTGCCACCCTCAGCTTACCTGACTCAGAGAGAGGCCTCACCAGAGCAGAATGTCTGATGAAGAATATCAAGACTCGAGAGGCCATTCTGCGAACTAGCATGGTGCATATTGTCTCAGAACAAGATGCAGATGAAGGCAAAATCTTGGACAGGAACTCATTCCGGAAATGGAGTGTGCATTTCTGCAACTCATCCATGTAACTAGAGGCATTATTATCCATTGCTGCATCCATTCACTCTGCTCCACAATCTTATTCATGGATTTGCAGGATGCAGGATTCCAGACGATCAAGCATTGCTTGGAATAAGGAGGTTACTGAGTCACATGCAACTCCATAGATGACTCCAAGAGAAGGAGACAGGACATCTGAAGCTATACTTGGAAGCGAAGAGGTAGTGTCCAAAATGCGAGTATGGATCTCCTGCAGATGCTGGAAAAGGGCAAAATTCTTGATTTGGGCTGCAGTTGCATGACCTGTAAGTTGGCAGGCTTCAGGGCCTGTGGATCCCTAACAGTCAGAAATATAGTGGCATTAGATAAAAAATCTGTCCAATTAACCAAAGTTAAAGAAGGCACATTATGTGATAGTCAATGATAGTCCTAGTTTTTCATGGTTGATCAATACCCTGGAACTTAGTTCAGAAAATAAATTCAGAAGTACGGTTCAGAAAGACAAAAAACAAATTCTTTCCCAATCAGAAATCTACTTACTTATTATACATGAACAGTATTTACTTCAATCAGATCCAACCAGAATTTGAACTTTTCGTGCTCTAAATAGACTATATTTGCCTCTTTAAAAAAATAGATTATTCAGAATAAAAGAACCAGGTCTAGATTTTCATCATACTATGAACTCAACTTAAAATAATCAGACCATATTGCATCAGTTCAATTTCTTTATATCACAATATTTTGAAATGTGCCATTGGTAATTATGCAGTTTTCACAAATTGATTATGAAAAGCAGAATCGAAGTCTTACCCAAAGTTAATGGTGTTGAAACATCTAAATTTACTTTTATTTGGTAACAGCGGGACATACAATGATCTATTTCATATTTATGACAAGAAATATTGAACCATCTAAAGATTTAAGGACTAAACAATATTGACTTTGATAGGACTTGTTTAGTCCTGAAGGGAAATAATACTTATTTGCTGTTGGTTTCTATATTAAGAAAGAAATCGCCCTTTCCTCTTCTTTAGAGTTGGGAAAGCAGATACTTGAGAGTGGAGTGTCTTGCCCCTAGACACCTTTACTCTAGCTAAAGAAAGGGAAGAGAGGAGACTACTGACAGCAGGAATGGAACGTAGAGACAAGCCCCTTTCCTACTCTTTCCATGTAGGGAAGCATCCGTCGATCCCTCGAACACTCTTATCCCTCTTACTAGCAGGGAAGGGAAAAGGAATGGAATACTTACAGGCAACAGGAATGAACCTCTTTTCTAATTCTTTGGACTCGGGCAAGTCTCAATTTCGAGTTACGAACCTTGCCCTCACACACTGACTCAGGCAGCCTAAGGGCTTCCCTCAAACACCTAATCGACTCGGTAGAAGATTTCCCATATGTAGGGGCTCCTCCACCTCAGACACCAACACCAACTCACGAAAGTCTCTCCTGGCCTCAAACGGTATAGTAGTTGAAATGAACCTCTTCAGAGGACAAGTGAGCCTATCTCACAGAAGGAACATTGGAACAATTTCATAGAGTTAGCACTGAAACTCTCTCGAGCCAACTGAGACAATAAGCTGATTCGTAGTATAAAGACAATAGGCTCAGTATTGTTAGGAACGAGTCGACACTAAGAGGGGGTGAATTAGTGCAGCGATAAAAACGTCGGTTTCGTAAAATCTTCGTACGATTAAAACCGATCTTGGAAAGAAATTGAACTTGAAAGCGTATGCGAGTGTAAGCATAGTAAAAGCACAGTAAGGAGGAGAGGCAGTTTGCTATAAAAGTAAATTGCTCAAAGTAAATGCAAACCAAGTTTATAGTGGTTCAATTGTCGTGACCTACATCTACTCTCGATTCCTCCTCCGTCGAGACCACCGACATCCACTATCGGTCTTCCTTCAATAGGCGAAGACCAACCACCTTTTACAGCTCTTTATCCTTTTACCAGGTTTAAGAGATAACCTTTACACCCCCACTTACTCCTCTCTTAAACTATTTTAACACTTAGAAGGAGAGAAGTTCACACAAGATTACAACAGCGTTTCTTTTTTTTTCACTCTTAAAACTTGTGTATATTAACCAGGGATGAGAGGGGTATTTATAAGCTTCAAGTAGATTCAAACTTGGAGCCTAAAATAGTCTCATCCCGGGTACGGGTGGTAACACCGCCAATGTCAGTCTGACACGGGGCGGTACTACCTCCTGATAAGGGCGGTACCACCACCTGACAATCTCTCGGAGACTGTGCCACGACGGTGCCACCTCTTGGGTCACTGTTTGGGCCTTTTCATTGGGCCCAACACAATTCATACACGAGCCCAACTAGCCCCTAATTGGGTTGGCTCGATTTCAATCCCAATTATATGCTAACTATGATTTCTAAGACATTTACTAAGCTAAACAAATCCGTAAGTCTAGTTTTTTTCGGCGATCTTCCGACGATCTCTCGGTAATGTTCCAACGGACTCCCGGCAAGCTCTTGGACTTCACGACGATCTTCTTGGCGAGTTCCGACGAGCTTCTTTAGCAAACTCCTGGACTTCTCGGTCAATTTCGACAAAACTTCTGATGAACGTCCGAACTTCCGACGAACTCCTGAACTCCCAACGAAATCGTGTTCTTGACTCTGGGACTTTATTTTGCTTTATGTCTTGCTATCGTAGTTAATCATGCACACATAAAACCAACTTCGATCTAAACAATTATTACAAGGCTTTGAATCATGTTGTCCGACATGTCATTAGGTCATCGATGCTTCGTCCGAGTTTTTGGCGCATCGTCCTTTCTTACGGCCTATCGCCTAATCGACCAGTTGACCTCCGCAACTCTGATATCCTTGGCGCAATACCCGCTTTTCTTGGCCCAATGCCCGAAACCATGGCCCAAAGCCTTCTGCCGATACGTCGACCGATCCTTCAGTGTGACGTCTAATCTTCTGACATTTTTCTCCGGCTTAACATAATTCTTCCTGCTTCAATTGTATCTCCTTGATCGAAGCTTCCTGCGTCACTCAAAACGCAGATCAAATCATAAACACTTATCAATTGGTTTCATTATCAAAATCCGAGATTCAACAAGTATTTCCCCTACCTGTCATGTTGGTTGCCACTTTGGATAGACAACTAACTTGTCTTTCCTTCCCAATCTATAGAATCAATGAATCTACCAATCGGCTTTGCTTATATGTCCGTCAATAGGCCTGTGAATTGAAACCTCCAACAACAAAGATTCAGCAATCATCTCACCTTATAAACATATAGAACAATCCGAGAGAATGTTAAGAAATGAGGTCAAAGATTAGAGATGACATAAGTTTTCACTACAATTTCTACAATTTTTAATACGTTCACACATATAAATTAAAAGATTAAGTCTGGAATATCGATATGACTTACATCTACTATAATTTGATATGTTCCAAAGGATCCAAACCATTTAGTAATGAAAAAGAGATTAAATCAGATGCTACACCTGTTTAACAGACTTCAAGTTGAATTCAGAGAATACGGATCCCAGAGATAGAAACAGATTTTTAATTTCTAATTTCCTCATCTAAGCACTTCATAAGGAAACATGGAATGTTGATCTATAGCTGCTAAGCTTAAGACAATGCACCATATCATGCTACTCTAGCTTGTTCTCAAGATTTTTATATTAAAATAGACAGCTAGATTCGATTTGAAAGAAGTTGACTTTCTGAAATTATAATAGACTACAACTTGTGATCCTTAAATCAGCTTTAACTTGTTAAAAAAACCCGGTAGTTTCCACCTTACATAAACAATCAGTATCAAAACTTCCAGAGAGGAAACAAAATCATAAAACTTAACAATCAAGAAATACTCTGGATAATGAAAACTCTGACTAGTAAGTATCCTAGAAGATATCTCAAACCTAAATTCAGTTGTATATAACAATGCACAACAGATAATAGGTAACAGAAGTATAACAAGTAACCAAAACTGGCATTTGTAAAATTAAGCTTAAGATTCACTTCATAACTAAAAAGTAGGTACACAAGTTAAATATCTTTTGAAGGGACTTAACTGTTGGAAATTATTTACCTGGTATCCAGCTCTCTCAGCTAACAAGAGCAGAACTTTGCCAATTTCATGTAAGACTAGAAGTATAAGGTGTCCATGCATTCTCACAACTTCAATCTATTCTTGAATACGCAATATAATTCTAGAGATCTGATCCTTGGATGGAATAATTCCATGGCTAGATACTGGGAATATGCTCTTTACACTGTCTGAGAGACGACTTAGGCATAGAGCTAGAAATGCGGCCTGGAATATGTTAATGGCAGAAACCAATTGTTCCTTTGCTTCCCAAATCTGATCTGTTAATAGAGGATCACCCTTCTGCACAATATCCAGGAAGGAGAAATAAGAAAGAAACTCTGGAACCATAGATCATTCAAAAAGATAAGTGAAAGTGTGAAACTAAAATCTGTTTTAGAATAAAAGGTCCAACAGATAACCTTGGACTCAAGAAGAATAAAAATGAAGTGTAGTTTACTAGATACTACTAAAAGATGAACATGCCCTTTTAAAATGCCATGAGATGCTAAAAGTATTTTGCCATATTGGAAGGCCAACAACGATATTTGTACAGTGTGAATCCTACTACAAAGACAATTGACAAGTCTATTATCTGTTTTAGAAAAAAAAAAAAGCTTCCATGGTAGTGGTAGAGCTACATAAACCTCGGCTAAGATGGAACAAAAGTGAAAGCTTGATGAACCTGTCATTAGGAGACTGCGCCAAACTATTGAAGTAATGGGACAAGGAAAATTTATTGCTTTGATAGTTGACCACTTGTTTTATATCCCAGGTTTCTGGATAACAACCTAACTAAAGAGTGAAACACCCTGATGGCAAGTCAGGGGGGATCCTTTTATCTACCACCCATCTGGTTGACCTTTAATAAAACTCAATTTGATGCCAACAGTGATGTTAGGGCAGAGGAAGGAAAAAAAAACACATTGAATTTTGAATAATCTGATGAAGAAAATGCCTAAGCTAAGTTGATGCCAATTTCGCATTTGATTGAGGTGCTATGGTAAAACGTCCAAAGTCAGCATAAAATGAGCAAATTGGAATTCGTATTTTAACTACAAAAAAGGCAAACATAACCAGGTGATTTACAGTATGTCAATCATGGAAGTATCCTCAAGATCAGAAGTTATTTTACAGCACAGGATTAAGCCCACCATTTTTATGACAGCTCCAAGGTTTCAGAAATGAAGATCATTATATTTAAGCAGCTTGATCTACACAAAACAATCATATAAAGATACTAATTTCTTATTAAAAGCTTGGGAGAAAGAGCCTAATCCGAGAGAAAATTGGACTCACTTGCCAAACTTCATGGAGGAACAGGACCTGCGTGAAGGGCACCCTCTTCTTTGATAGCACGGTCTGCAGATGCCATACGGCCGTTACAACCTTGTGGAGCTCGTCCATACACCTCCCCGTCCTCTCCCAAGGAACCTCCGCGGCCCTCTTCCCTCCCCCAACCTGCGGTGTCCCGCTCCTCTGCACACCGCCGGGCCCGAAACCCCCAGACGACGTCGAGATCGCTTTCATGTCGAGCGCCGTCCCCACGTTATTGACGGCCGCCCCCTTGTACTTGCTGACGAGGGTGTCGACAGCGGATCTGAGCTCGCCGAGGTTGTAGAACACCTGGAGGCCACACCAGATGTCGTTCTGGTTGGACTCGTCCATGCCCCGCACGACGGCTGTCATGGCCTCGCCGCGCAGCCGGCTTCCGGTCTCCGAGAGCCAGCGTATCTCATCCTCGACGACGGAGATACCGGCAAGGTTGCCCTCCTGGTAGAGGAGCTCCATCTCACGGTGCATCTCGGCGGCCTTGGCGAGGTCGAGGCGGTCGGGGGCCCCCCCGGCGACGAGGTCACGGAGCCTGCAGCAGAGGCCGAGAAGTCGTGCGGCGGAGGCGAGGAGGCCGGCGGGAGGTTAGAAAGCTGGAGGGTGTGGGCCCGAACGGCGCGGCGGGGCTCGGCAAAATCGTGGCGGGCGCGGCGGAGGGAGTCCACGCCGGAGCGGACTTCGGCCAGGGGGGGCTCAGCGGATCGGAGGGAAGCGAGCTGGGAGAGGAGGGAGGGGTGACGACCGAGCACCTCAGCGCGGAGGTGGGTCTGGAGGGACTCCGCGAGGGCGGCGGCCAAGCCGGAGCTGAGTGCCTGGGAGGAGAAGCGGGCGGAGTCGATGTCGGGGGAGAGGAAGGCGGAGAATACGGGGTCGGAGGCGACAGAGGCGGAAGCGGATGAGGCGGCCGCCGGGGGCGGGCGATCCTTGAAGGTGGCGATCTTTTGGAGCGGGGAGGAAGGGAGGACGCGAGGGGAATTATGCGGGCACGCACTTGAATTGGCCACCTTTAATATTCTCCAACGCATCCAAAAAAACAATTAATTATAAAAATAATATATAATTAATCCAGAATTATACACATGAATACATTTAATGAGATTTATATTTTATTATTTATTATTTATACAAATACTATATTGTGGAGCATGATATAGTTGTAATATGCTTAGAACATCCAAGATTAAGTTGGTAATTGCTGATATATTTGGCAAATCAAAAATTTATGGTTATTGATTTGACTGGCTAAATACCTAAGAATGATCAGATAAACTCAACCATACGACTTTAACTTAGGGTCAAAAAAATCCAATTAATGAATTACGATGTTAATTTAAAGCTGAACTAAATGCATTCTGAAAGTAGAAATTTATTCAGAAAAAAAAGGAAAGAAGAGAGTGTAAGAGTTGTTTGAGGGAAAATAGTAGAAATTTACACAGTAGGTAAGTGGTTTGAGTAAGTATTAGAAACTATAATTTCTTCTAATTTCTAAGCCTCTCATGCCATTTTATTAAACCTGTTTATTAATATCAAAATTTTGTAGCAATGTGAGGATCATTAAGGCATTGAGGAAAAATTATTGGTTATTTAGCACATCAAATATAGATCAAACATGTTTTATAGAACCAAAATTGAATCTTAGAATATTTTCATAAAAACTTATTAAACCTATAATAATATACATGAAATTCTATAACAATTATGTAACATATTAACACGATAGCGATGAATCTATCAGAGAATTTTGGTTTAATTGATGAATTAGTCTTCCAATTGTAAGTATTTCTAAGAACCCTTTTGTTTTTCTTTGATGGGTGAAGAGAAATACGAAAATTGATGTTTTTCTAAGAACCATTTTATTTTTCTAGGATCATAACCCTATTTATAGAAATGTCATATGATGTTTTATATTCCTAAATTGTCTTGTCATAAGTCAAAATATTTCATATTCTTAACTTGTCTTGTCATCAAGTTAGAAATGTAACCGATAATATTCACATAATTAATTTTTATAATAATTATGTCTCTTAGCCAAACAACTTTATTTTAATTAGATCACTTTAATTTTGACTAATCAAAATAATGACTTAACACATTTAATTATATATGTGTGACCCTTAAAATTCTAACAATATCTCACTGGATAACATATGTATCAATATAAATGTGCTATACTTTATAAGCTCAAAACTGTTGTCATTATTAAACATTACATACAAAACAATCTCGTCCATTGACCATATTAGTATAGGACCAAAGTGGTCTTCACTATATCTAAACTCATCAATGATAACTAATATTAACATAACCAAATGACATAGATCAATTATGAAATGTGTAGCATGAAAATTACATGAATGTGGTATGTATATGTCAATTTTGAATTGGTCCAATTTTATTTTATGAGATTATTAATAACTTAAATAGCCACAATGTACTAAGTATAATAAACTGAAACTTTATTTCTGATCAAAAAATATCTATACAAATATAGAATCTGGTATAGAACATACAACAAACATATGACAAACTTAGAATAAACTAAAGTTTCCTCAAATTCTAATATACCTATATATATGCAGTATGATAAACTCACACTAAACTAAAGTTTCCTTAAATTCTAATATACCTATATATGCAGTATACTGATGAAAGACCTTGCGTGGTACACCTTTTGTGAGAGAATCTGTCAATATAAAGTTTATTCCTAAATGTTCTATGAAAATTTGTCTACTTTGTGCCCTTTTTCTCATGAAAGAAAAAAAATCATAATGCAATAAAATAATTAGAATGAAAATATTGTATGAATAGTTAAGACTATAATCAATTAAAAGTGAAGTTCATAACCTACATTGTCCTTTATATCATTGTCTAAATTAATTTTTTCATAATTTGGACGATAAAAACCACATGATGAAATAAAAAATCTTTATTATTAAAATAAAAAATAAATCAATGAATAGATTATGAAACTCATTTATTCAAAGATAAAGTTTCTAAACATATTAATACTAAAATAGATAAATAAAAGACGTTTACGACATCATAAAAGTTCAACTAATTTTCAAGAGCTATGATGGCTAATGGTAACCCATAAAAGTCTATTTGAAAACTTTTTTTATTGTCTTAAACTTTAGTTATTTAATTCAAAGGACCTAAAGAATTCGAATCCCACTATATCACAAAGAAAAACTCGATGAGCATGTCAAACAGAAGGCATGATAGGATAGCAAAAGAAACAAAGCATATCCAAAAATGCAATAATAACCGTTTTCAGAGCAGAATGGAAGGAAGAAATTATCGAATCGTGAATGATCGATAAGGGATCGCTTTACCTTCGGGTGAGGAAGTGAAATTCTCAATGCAACCTCGGCCAATTCCTCAAGTCTAATACAAGGAGAATATGTATGAGACGAAATTTGGGGACGAGTAGGGCTTCAAGCGGGGTTGGGGAAAGAGGATCGGGGAGGCGAACGAGGTCTAAAAGGGTACCGCACTTCCCAAGTCGCGCACCCAAAAGGAGGAGTGGCCACAAGGATTTGAATTGTGCCATATGGACTAAGATTAGGATCTCAAGTGATCCGATGGCTCCTGATAGGAGCATCTTAAGTACCCATTAAGTATTCACCCATTTGTGACTTTCTCGCATTACCGATCTGCCTCGATGGGTTCCGGAAAAGGTTACACAATAGGTAAGTGTTTTGAGTAAGTATTAGAAGTTATAATTTCTAAGCCTCTCATGGCATTAAATTAAACATGTTTATCAATAACGAAATTTAGTATTAAATGTGAGAATCAGTAAGGTTTTGAGAGAAAATTGTTGGTTATTTAACACATCATAGAACCAAAACCGAATCATAGAATGTTTCCATAAAAACTTATTAAATCTATAATAATATACATGAAATCCTACAACAATTATGAAACATATTAATACGGAAGTGTACTTGATGAATTCGAGTATTTTAGTTTAATTGGTGAATTAGCCTTTCAATTATAAGTATCTCTAAGAACCCTTTTGTTTCTCTTTAACGGGTGAAGAAAAATCTGAAAATTGATACTACAATCAGGGACCATAACCCTATTTATAGAAATGTCCCGGGATGTTTCATATTCCTAACTTGTCTCGTTATCAAGTGATGTTTCATGTTCCTAACTTTTCTTGTCATCAAGTTAGAAATGTAACTGATGGTATTCACATAATTAATTTTCATAATAATTATGCCCCTTAGCCAAATAATTTTATTTTAATTAGATTATTTTAATTTTGACTATTCAAAATAATGACTTAATATATTTAATTATACATGTATGACTCTTAAAATTCTAATAATCCCCCACTCTATCACATATGTATCCTTATAAATGTGCTATACTTTATGAGCTCAAAACTATTGTCACTATTAAATAGGACATACAAAGCAATCTTGTCCATTTATAGGACTAAAGTGGTCTTCGCTATATCAATTATAGCGAAACTCATCAATGATCACTAATATTAACACAACCAAATGACAGATCAATTATGAAATATGTAGCATTAAAATTACATAATGTGATATGTACATGTCAATTTTCAACTGGTCCAAATTTATTTTATGAGATCATTAATAACTTTAATAGTCACAATGTACTAAGTATAATAAACTGAAACTTTATTTCTAATCAGAAAATATCTATATAAATATAGAATATATAAGTATAGAACATACAACAAACATATGATAAACTCACTAAATTGAAGTTTCCTCAAATTCTAATATACATATATCAGTAGTATGCTCATGAAAGACCTTGGGTGGTATACCTTTTGTGAGAGGATGTGCCTATATAAAATTTGTTCCTAAGTATTCTATGGAAATTTATCTACTTTATACCATTTCTTTCATGAAAGAAAAAAAAATTATAATGCAACAAAATAATTAGAACGAAAATATTGTATGAATAATTAAGACTATAACAAACTAAAAGTGAAGTTTACAACCTACATTGTCCTTTATATCCTTGTCTAAATTAAATTTTTCATAATTTGGATGATAAAAACTACATGATGAAATAAAAATATTTTATTATTTAAATAAAAAATAACCCTATTTATAGAAATGCCCTATGATGTTTTATATTCCTAACTTGTGTCATCATCAAGTTAGGATGTTTCATGTTCCTAACTTGTCTTATAATTAAGTTAGAAATATAATTGATGATATTCACATAATTAATTTTTATAATAATTATACCTCTTAGCCAAATAACTTTATTTTACTTAGATCACTTTAATTTTGACCAATCAAAATAATGACTTAACACATTTAATTATACATGTGTGACCCTTAAAATTCTAACAATCTCTGGTCACATATGTATCATTATAAATGTATTATACTTTATGAGCTTAAAAATATTGTCATTATTAAACAAGACATACAAAACAATCTTGTCTATTGATCTTATTAGTATAGGACCAAAGCGGTTTTTGCTATATCAATCATAGCTTAACTTATCAATGATCATTAATATTAACATAACCAAATTACATATATTAATTATGAAATGTATAGTATAAAAATTATATGTCAATTTTCAACTAGTCCAATTTTATTTTATAGGATCATTAATAGCTTTAATAGCCACAATGTACTAAGTATAATAAATTGAAATTTTATTTCTAATCAGAAAATATGTATACAAATATAGAATTTGATATAGAACATACAACAAACATATGACAAATTCATACTGAAGTTTCCTCAAATTATAATATACCTATATAAGTAGTATACTTATGAAAGACCTTGAGTAGTACTCCTTTTGTGAGAGAATATGCAAATATAAAGTTTGTTCCTAAGTGTTATATGAAAATTTATCTACTTTGTGCCTTTTCTTTCATGAAAGAAAAAAAGTCATAATGCAGCAAAATAATTAGAATGAAAACATTGTATGAATAGTTAAGACTATAACAAGAAGTTCACAACCTATATTGTCGTTTCTATCATTGTCTAAATTAAATTTTTCATAATTTGGACATGATGAAATAAATTTTTTTTATTATTTAAATAAAAAATAAACCCTTGAACAGATTATGAAACTCATTTATTCAAAGATAAAGTTTCTGAACATATTAATGCTAAATTAGACAAATAAAAGACATTTACGATATCATAAAAGTTTAACCAATTTTTAAGAGCTATGATTACTAATGGTAAACCATAAAAGTCTATTCAAAAACTTTTTTTATTGTCTTAAACTTTAGTTGTTTAATTCAAAGGACTTAAAGAATTCGAATCCCTCTATATGCACGATGGATGACTTAGGTGACTGATCAAAAAGAAAAATCTAATGAGTATATCAAACAGAAGGCATGATAGGATAGCAAAAGAAACAAAGCATATCCAAAAATACAATAATAACTATTTCCAAGAATGGAAGGAAGGAAATATCGAATCGGGAGTGATCGATGAGGGATCACTTTACCTTCTGGTGAGGAAGTGAAATTCTTGATGCGACCTCGGCCAATTCTTTGAGTCAAATACAAGGAAAATATGTATGAAACGGAATTGGGGGATGGGTAGAGCCTTGAGCGACGCTGGGGAAAGAGGATCGAGGAGGCAAACGGGGTCTGAAAGGGTACCGCACACCCAAAAGGAGAGTGGTCACAAGGATTTGAATCATGCCACGTGGACTAAGATTAGGATCTCAAGTGATTCGATGGCTCCTGATGGGAGCCCTTTGAGTACCCATTAAGTATTCACCCATTTGCGACTTTCCCGCGTTATCAATGCCTCGATGATTTCCGAAAAGGGTTACACAGTAGGTAAGTGTTTTGAGTAAGTATTAGAAGTTATAATTTCTTCTAATTTCTAAGCCTCTCATGACATTTTATTAAACATGTTTATCAATAACGAAATTTAGTAAGGCTTTGAGGGAAAATTCTCTAGTTACTTGCAACTAAACTATAAATTTAAGATGTATAGTCAGAAGTATAAATGATTTGTGACAGACGTAAGAAGCTATGACATCAAATTTTCAAATTTATTTTAAAAGAAATATCTTGGTAATTAAGGCACTTTGTACAATCAAGAGATCAGGATTTGTCTCTTTGTAAACATTTAAAAGATCTTTTAAATGCTGATATGAAGATTCTAGTTTTCCTTTTTATCTGTTAATTACTGGATGAATCGTATGTTAAGTTGGATAGTGACAATTTGTGAAGCAGTAATTATGACATTATATTTTCTGTGATGAACGACTTAAAAATATAAATAAAGGGGATCATAACATAAATCAAGTAATTAAGAGAACAAAGTAGAGGCTCAAGCAGACATGAAGGAACACACTTTATTGTTTGGATGAATCAATCAAAGGAACGATGGCTTCATGAGTTCCGAAAGGGAATTAAACACACTTGTCATGGATGAAGAAACTTAGACGCACACGAATCCTCACTTCACTACTGGCGCTTAACTTGGGAACCGTAGAAGCAGCGGAATGGGATTGAAGGAATTAGGTGGAGCATCCCACACGGAGAATGCACTGGTGGAGTTCATCCATTTGCAAACAGTATGAGGGTAATGGCGCAGGAGAACATCTCTTAAGCTTTCTGTGGTGTTCACCCACTTGAACCCCCTCTTGGTGTACGTCTTCTCATTGAAATAGCTCGTGAAGAAACGATCAGCTTCCAGTCTCCTGCTCCAGAGTGAAACAAGAAGATGGGGAGAAGGATAACCTAATAAGAAGACGCATGCAGTATTAATCTTGGGACTGTACCTTGATGCCATTAAGATAAAGACGACGAAAGCAGTTTCGCTGATGGCGAACCCTTTGATCTTCTTCTCCGCCATCAGACCCACGAGAAGATCTAACTTCTCTACGTCATCTCCATATATTTCTCTTATGGATTCAATTGCTTCCTTGTCATCCGTCAAATCCTCCCATTTGGAAATTGGGATCAGCATCAGTTTCCTTCGGAATTGATTGTACCGTGGAATTCTCCTCTCTCGGTCGCGGTATACTGTTTGAACGATCAGAAGGAACATGTCAACTTACTGACTAGTATATGAACATGAAGCAAAATGCATGCCAGCCTACGGTGAACGTACTTTCAAGAACAGGCATGTCTACATGATCTGATCTTTCGGTTCCATCGACGTTTTGTGCGATAAGATCCCTGAAGAAGAAGGGGTAGTTCCACAGCTCAAGAGCTCCACATGCTTGGTGGCCCATCGACACAACCTGCCTTTCAAAGCCAATCTCGTTCAACGTGGATTCACCTGTTATGCCAACGAGCTCCTCCATCTTGACACTGTTTAGAGAATCAATTAGGACGGAGACATTATTATATACATTTATATGTACACACAGTATATATATATACATATATATATATATATATA
>LVTN01000158.1:382952-418479 GCA_001649415.1 Musa itinerans
GTGGCACTGCCACTGACAGGCGGTGGCACCGCCAACATCGGGAACCAACGAGAATTCAAATTTTGGAGCCCAAATTTGAATCCTCTTGAGGCCTATAAATACTCCTCAAATCTCAGCTGAGATTACAACTTTTTAGTGAAGCAATTGATTGAGAGAAAGGGCTTAGAAAGGTTTTAGCAAGTCTTGTTTTCAATTTGCTAGTGTTCACCTCCTTCTTTCTTGCTGAAAATCTGTAAGAGAGTGAACCTCTTGTAAAAAGTTGTAAGAGGGGTATTTACCCTTCCCCTTCTTGTGATTTGCTAGTGGAAGGTGGGAGCCTCATCGAAGAGGGGCCTCGCAAGTGGATGTAGGTCATTTGACCGAACCACTTTAAAATCGGCGTGATCTCTGGTTTGCATTTCATTATTGCCATTTACATTACTGTAAACTTTCTTACGTGCTTTATTTCCTCATTACTTTTGCTGCACAACTATACGAATACGCTTTCAAGTTAAGTACTTCCGAGTTCAATTTTTATCGTATGAAAGATTTGTCAAAACCGACGTTTTAATCCGCTGCACTAATTCACCCCCCCCTCTTAGTGCCGCTCCGATCCTAACAATTTCTACTAGTATACAGGAAAACTAGACATGTGAACCGAGAGAATTGGATAGAATTTAATAGTTTATTGTGGCATGAGGTCTAAGGACAAGTATTGGTAAGAACTACATGTTAGATATTATAGTGAAAAAATAATAATAATCAAGATTTAACACATTTACTTTGCTGTTTTAAGTCGATTAGATATATTCCAGTCGTTTCAATTTTTTCGATCTGTTAATTGATTGGTTTAATTTTGTGATTGTTATAAACTATTTCGTTTTCTTTAAGATTATTTTTAATTTCCAAAACGATTACAAGCTTACGTATTAACGGCCTATTCTAATTCCCTTTTTTGGATCACTTTATATAAATCTTGTTTATAATTTTGCAGCTTAAGTGAAGATGATTTGAACATAAACCCTTGCGCTCTTTTATTTATTATCTTAAAAATTTCTTATCCCATCTAGAAGTTTGAGTTCATAATTGTTAGTGCACTTTATACGAAGGCAATTAAATTCTTGTGAGTGGCATCCTTTTGCTAAAAATCTACATATCATTGATGTAATTTTGTAAGTCATAGTAGAAGAATAATAAAAAAGAAAAACTCCAAGATATCACGACATATATACAAGTCCTTGATATAATTTTAGAGGTTTCAATTTACTTAATTGGTAAAGATTTTAATAATATATCATAAGCTCTTATGTTCCAATGAATCATATATTCGTCACTTACCCTTTGTAAAAAAAAATATCCTTGGTATAAGTCACATGTAAAAAAAGAAAAGGAAAAAAATAAAAAAATAAAAGTGAAAGCCTAATTCCAGATTTTGCGATGAACATATACTTACATGATTAATCTATATAATTTTGTTAATTTCTATAAAAAAAATTGGCAAAGAAAAGTATAAACAATTTGCTCAAAGTAATATTATGATCAAATATATGAAATTCATATTATATTTTTATTTTTATTATTAAAATATATTTAAATATATGTTATTCAAAATATATCCAAAGGTAAGTGACGATTCGAAATGCATATGAAGCTAAAGATTGAGTTTTGCAAACTGTATACGTATAAAGAAAAAACTTGATAATTATACAAAATTTGAAAGCAAATGGGTATAAATTCATATGTTTTATAATAAATACTTATTTATGATAAATTTTATTAGAATGCCAACCACTATGCTTAATGAGCTGTGATATTACTTTTAGATTATTATTAATATATATTATTTTTAATCCAAACTTGATTTGGAAGCTAGTGAAATTAGAATGCTAAAAATAATATAGAGTTAATGTCGCTCCTATGAATCATTTAAGTCTTTATAGTTTACTCGTGTATAAAATAATCCATATATTTTAAAAAACGTAACATATATGTCTTTTCATTCAAGTTTGAGTTAATGGAAGTTAGAGTCTATTTACGTGATTTGTTGGCTCATACTAAACAATTAATATAATTAGATATGTAATTTAAGTTTTAAAAAGAGTTAAAGTCTATTTTAGTACATATTATTTTGACCATGGATCATTTAAGCTCTTATGGTTTATTCGTGTCTAAAATAATTCTTATATTTTAATAAAGGTAACATATAAACTTATTCTGTCAAGTTTGAGTTAACAAAAATTAGGACCTGCTTGAGTAGCTTGTTGATTCAAATAAATTGTTAATATAATGAGATATATAATTTAAGTTTAAGAAATGGTTAAAATCTATTTTAGCCATTGTAGTTTTGGCCATGGATCACTTAAGCCCTTATGATTTATTTGTGTCTAAAATAACCTCTATAATTTTTAAAACGTAACATATAAGCGTAACATATATAAGCGTAACATATAATTTTTAAACGTAACATATATAAACATAACATATAACATTTTTAAAAATTATAAACGTAACATATAATTTTTAAAATGTAACATATAAACTGCTGCCTAGTAGGGCATCGTAGGCACACAACTTATCTCGCACTAACGATGAGCTCAGGAGCTTCCAGTCCTACCTCAAGTGGATAAGCATCGACTAGTTTGACACTAGGCACGTAATGATCTCCTGATCCCTCTTCCTCCTCTTGGGCATTTTCGCCCCTATCGTCTCTCATTTCGTCCTCTATTGCGCCTCCACTCGCCGCGCTTACAACATGGTAGTCCGACTCTCCCTCACCTCCGCCACCAATCTCTCCCACTTCTAACTCTTCGCTTTCATCCGCTGCTTACTCTTCCTTGATAAGATGAACCTTAATCATTTTTTAAACTTAAATTATATATATTATTATATTAATAATTTATTATAAGTTAACATTCGAGACTAATATCTATTAACTCAAACTTAACAAAAATAACTTACATGTTACATTTTTTAAAATGAAACATAAGTAAACTATAAAAATTTAAATGATCCATAACCAATAAATCTCAATCCTTTTTAAAACTTAAATTATATATCATTATATTAATAATTTATTATGAGTTAACATGTTATGTAAACAATTTCTAACATCTGTTAACTCTGACGAAAAACACTTATATACTATATTTTTAAATATATAAAAATTATTTTATACATAAATAAATCACTTAAATGGTTCATGAAACTAAAATAGAACTTAACCTAATAATATATCCCTAATAAACATGATTACACGTTTGTATCAAAATAAGCATTCAGTTTGAAATCCAGATATAAATGTCAATGCACATGATATTACAATACTTGTACATCGAAGGAATGAGTTAAAAAGAGAAAAAAAAACATAACAAAACATAACATGTGCGGCAAAAGCAAATCATCGCCAGCATGTGAGACATTTAGACGAAAGAGCCCACTGTGGAAGGTCAAGAGTACCAAATTATTTCAAAACAAAGCCCACATGTTATGGAACCAAAATTTCCAGATTACTCGAGTCATTAAGACAGACAAAGATGGTCTCATGAAGAATCTTACGAAGAGATCAGTCAGCATGCCCCATTGGTAGAAATCTCATTTTGCTTGGGGGTGTGAGGCAATGAAGTCGACAGCAACATTGATTGCGTCAATCTTGTCTGCTTCATTATCAGGGATCTCAAACCCAAACTCTTCTTCCAGTGCCATCACAACCTCTACGGTGTCCAAGCTGTCGAGACCAAGATCCTTGTGAAAATGAGAATTTGGTGTGACCTACAGAGACCAGCATATAAGACAAGATTAGCAAAGGATCTTTCTACACCGGTACCCTCACATACAAATTCACATGGAACAAAAATATGAAGGTTCTCAAAAGACCCTCAGCCAGAATGCCAACAGCACAGAATTATAATGGGTTCATCTATTGAAGTGGTAAGGAAATGGCTCAATGAGTGATGACATAAGGAAATGGAATAAGTTAAATAAAGTAAGAAATGACTAGATCAATTGGAGCGAATGCCAAATGAGAAGAGTAAACACTTTCATATTATCTGGTTCCGAACTATGGTCAATTACCCATCTAGTTCCAGTTTGAACCATGGTCAGTCGCTTTAGTTAACAAGTCCTATTAAAATATGATTAGGGGCATGATCTTTCAGAACTTCTATGAACACAAAAATAATACCTTTCTTTCCTGATGTTACTGTTTTACTTATCTAAGCTTTGTTTTCTCTTTTTCTCTCGGCAGTGCTTCTCACATCTTCTTTAAATTTTGTTATAGTAAGTTGAACTAAATGCTGTTTTCTACACTCAAGAACATAAAATATCAGAATTTGAGTGGGTAAGCCACCATTCCTAATGTTCCAGCAAGAGACCTGAGATGGATTTGTACAGAAATTCTCAGGTTTCTTGTGGGAAATCATACCACCAGGCTACCTACAAATGTAAACCTATGACTGTCAATAAAGTGGATATTCAGAAAGGTACAAGCAAGTTCTTCACAAAAGTTTTCCTTACAAGTTCATTTGATGTAACACATTAACAAAGCAAGTTCTGCACAAGAAATTTCCATTCGAGTCATTTAAGGTACCATGTCAAAAAACTTTCTTGCAATTTTCTTGCTATTCATTTTATCCATCCTGCATGATTATATTCTCAAGCTTTTTGTTACTAGAGATGTGGTAAAGAAAACATAATATGGAGATACCATGACATAAATCTTAAGCATAGCACAAATGAACTCTGTTATACTAGGCCAGTCCAACTGTGGCCATACTAGGCATTACATCTTATCCTGGAAATGTTAGATCATTATGAACAAAGGCTGAAGCTAAAACTACTACATTTATTTGCAACTAATACAACACATTCAGATTGTACACAGCAGGACTTAAAATACTATAAGTCGGTTCATCTATAACACTGTATACAATGTAAAAGCCTAGAGTTTGTCAGGCCCATTCCTTAAGTTTCATTATCCTGTATATTTGGTAGAGTAAGATGCTTAAAATGACTAAGAAATTCTACAATCAAATCTCGACCTCAATGCTTTATAATACTGTCTCCAAACCAAAAGGCAAACAAGGAACTGATACTTAACTAGAACACACATGCATATATTTTGACAATCAAATATCCATTTAACAAGCCATATTGATTGAGAATTTAATTTGCACAAATTAGCAGAAGGTGCTAATAATATTAACCTCGGTTTTCCTACTATTCAATATTTAAGAGTGGCTGTTCACACAGAAACACAGTCAGAAGCATCGTGTCATCACACAAGCCAAATTTACATGTTGAACAAAGATCTTCAGGTAATTCAAAGATTCATGCAATACAAATACATGTATTTATATATGTATATATGTATACATATACATACATATACATACATGTATATATGTATATATGTATACATATACATACATATACATACATGTATATATGTATATATGTATACATATATATATATATATGTATACATATATATATATATATATAATGGCAGATTTTGAAAGTTAATAACAAAAACATTATACATTAAGGGCCAATAGGGATATACACAGGTGCTTTGAAATTTTGGCGCATAGGGTCTACTGGTAAGTTGAGAAGACCACGTGGCATTTACGTGGTTCCCTTGTGGCATGTAGATAGAAAAAGAACGGATCTAAATAAATCCAGATGTGCACCTCTTAGGTGCTATCTTATGCCATGCAGATAGATACAAACAAATCAATGATTGCCAATATAAATTATTTGTTTACATGAAGCATTCTTCCCATATCAAAATTTAAATATGGTTGAGCTGATAGAAGCGGCATGATCCAACATGCCAAACTTCTATATGCATGGAAACTCAAACACAAGATAATTCTCAACCTTGTATTTAATCTAGAAGTTTAAGGAAACAGATACAACAAGGTTTTTAATCAATCCTAACACTCCCCTCAAGTGTAAACTGGCTGGACAACTCAAGCCCAAAACATTGTGTAGTTTGAGCATCCAAGCTAATACCTTCTACAGTGACATCATCATGTTTTAAACTTTCATCACTGTCAAATGTATCTAATTGCCTAAGCTTGAGATGGTTTTGGCAGCTACATAACATTTAACAACATAAATAATATGTTACAAATATTTATGTTCCACATTTATTTCTTCCATAACTATAGTAACTTTCTTTGCACAAGATAGGAGAAATCAATAAAAAATAAGTACCAAACGTTCCACATGAAAGCCTGCTACTTAGCAACATAAATATATGTTATCCCCCGATTACACCAACTATATCCTAGCTCCAAGATGAGTGGAGACATACCATATGTGAGATACTACACTTGTGTTAATAAATCAGAATCTATTGCTGCTGAAATATGAGGCAACAATTGAACATTTATATTTTATAAACTAGAGCGAATTCTGAATGAAGATAAGGACAGCAAGACCAGGGCTTTGGTTGCAGAAAACCTCCACTCAAATCGGATTGCAGCGGAAAGTGAAGACATTTCAGAGCAGAAGATCACTACAAGATCTGAAAGGGGCTACGAGCAAAGATCAGCCACAAAGAGAATTCTCACTCAAATATCACCGGATTCAAGCTCCATCCCATACACCAAACTAAACGTACAGCTCAACAGTAATCGTCGCGACAAAAGAAGCTGCTAACCAGAAATTAAACCCTAGGGTTTATATCGAACTTGGGAAGAACGGTGATATGGCACAGTACCTTGGAGGGATCGACCTTCGGGAAGTTCTTGACGACGGTGATGATCCGATCGGCGACGTCAGACTTGTCTAGGAAGGATCCCATCGCTTCGTCGGAAAAGCGACGGCGGATGAGGCCGGCGAAGGAGGCCGCCACCGGCGCCGCCTGAGAATCCACCCTCACCCTCAGGTGCCTCAGAAGAGCGCCTCTCATCGCCGCCATCGTCGCCGTCGGAGAAGCAAGACGACAACCTCGAACCAGATTTGAGATGGAAGCCAAAGTGGCAAAACAGACTCGTGGAGATGATACATATCGTTTTCGGATATAGCAGTCATCACAACTGTTATTTCTCGTTGTAACCGCCATTATAATTTCGTTACTAATATATGTACAAAGGTTGAGGACTTTTCTAAGTCATAACTATAAAAACAAAATTAGAGAAAATAATCCCATGCATACATAGCGTGTCGATTTATTATTATATTACCATGCAAATTTAAAATTCTTAAAAAATTTTAAAACTCATAAAAGTGTTAAATTTAGATAAAGTATTTATTAAGAGTACAAAACAGCGATGAAATACCATCAACTCTATCGTATTCCGAATAAAAAAAATTAAAATCAAATTTAAACAAATAATTTAATTTTTAAAAATTATAAATGATTCTAGTAGGAGATATTCTTCCTTTCGATTCGGATCAAATAAAATTTTTTTGGATACTTGAATTCCATAAGTTGATAATCAAATCAGACGTAACATATGATATAGGCTCAATTTTATAAATATTATTGTGTCGATCAAATTAGATCAAGATTCTGATCAGGTTCAATCGATTTACGTGATTTATTTAAAATATATATATTTAAATAATAAGTTGATTAGCCAATTCGATTTAAGTTTTTAGTTGGATCTGAACACCCCAACCACCCCTAATAGGTGGGAAGCAAGTCTCCTTAGCACACCATTTTAGAGCAATTCAGAATAATATAAACATTATTAGCTCATTTAGATAAACATGCAATGACAAAATATGATAAACAAATTCATTTAAATCAAGTAAATGTTCCACTATTTTGCTGTAATGAGAGAGAGAGAGAGAGAGAGAGAGAGAGAGAGAGAGAGAGAGGAGAAACAATGAATGAATGGAACATGAGAGTGCTCTGTCCTCTCCCCAACGTGGGACTACTGATACATAGTTGCAAGAATTCCATGAACTAAGTTGGCTTGCACAGCTTCACCACCATCTTCCTGAACTCTGCATTAGAAACAGGGACACAAAGTGAGGAGTAATCTTCTTCTTGCTTACCATCAATGACATGAGCTCCGACTGCAATCTGTTTGATGAAAAGAGAGCAAGAGAGTCAAGGTCAGCGTGCAGTAAAAAGGATGCAAGAAACGAAAGGATGCAGAGACCGGGTCTCGTAATTCAAAGAAGAGATATTTCGGCGGATTAGACAGAGAGGAAGAAGGATGGTGAGAGGCAGAGAGATAAATTTGCTGCAGCCTAAATCATCAAAGAGCGACCAGAACCAGATGTCGTCGTGAAAGATGACCTCTTTACCTCCGATTGAGCAAAACAGATGGCTATAGTGCAAGATGAGTCACAAGAAGAAGCAAGATTGGAAGGACAATGGAGAGCTCAAGAGCACACAAGGAAAGATGAAGATGAAAAAGGAGAATTCGTTTCTTGTGAGCGTTCTTTATCTTTCAGAAAGAAGAAGAAGAAGAAGAGCCGCGAAAAGCGAGCAAGCAAGAAAGAGGAAGAGGAGAAGGGTGTAAGACCTCTTCAGGACAGAGTGGCCGTCGGGGCCCTTGGCGACAGGAGCCGGCTGCTTGGCGGCCGAGGGAGCAGTGGCGGCGGCGGCGGGGGTGGTGGTGGGGATGTTGTCGTGGACGTCTGGGTTCTCTCTCCTCGTCATTTTGGCTGTCCTCCCTTCTCTTCCTGCCTTCCTTGCTTTGTATCGGATCACAGAGTGCGAGAGAGAGAGAGAGAGAGAGAGAGGCGAAGAGGATGTGGGTGGATTTAAAGAGGGGATTGGGCGAGAGAGCCGTCGGTCCTCCATTTTGACCGTTGCCTGATTCCCCTTCGCCAACGGCTAGTTCTTTAGATTAAAAATGTTCTCTAAAGAATATTAGAATTTAAGACAACAGTAAGTCAAAGTATTCCAATTATTTAGGTCAAGTGTATAAATATATTTTTGGGTAATTTATCCAGAAGAACTTCAGGTGTGAGGTTTTTAATTGGGATCCTTGAAAAACTCACTAAACAGTATCATTTTTAATAAATATATTTTTATCTTAAATTCATGTGTCTTGGTATGTCATGTCTATCTATCTTTGTTGTATCTTATGATCTTTTTATTTTCTCTATCATCTTTTACTTTTATCGATAATTTGACTTTTTCTTTGAGAATAATTTTCATTTTCGGCTTCTTTTGTTATCCTCACCCTCTTATCTTTCTTTTCACAAATGATGTTAATTCTTTATTTGAGAACAACCCATCAACTTCCTTTGCTATCCTCTCGTAATGCTCATGAAAAATGTTATTACTCCCGTTTTCAAAATCATACTGAAAATGTGTTACATTTGAATATAATTATCTTTAAATTTTCATAAAAAATAGAAAAAAAAATTTATTGATTCACTATTTGAATGTTATTGCCTTTCTATTGTAAAAGTTTGAGATAATATAGATTTATATCATTACATTGAACACCATCATAAGAGTTTTCAAAATCAAAATGAAATATTCCAAATTGAAAATAAATATCCCAAAACAATTATAAACATTGATTTATTATTTGGATGCTATTACCCTTGTATAGAGTAAAGGTCTAAGGTAAAATTGATAACATTTATATCGTTATTATACTTGTCTTTCATGATCATGCGAAAAACATGTCAAATTTAAATATAAGTATCCTCAAATTCATTATTGATTCACTATTTGAACATTGTCATCCCTCTATAATGAAAATAAAAAATAAAATGAATAATATTTATGTTGTCACACTTATAAATGAATATTGTTACATTTTTCCAAAATAATACTAAAAATAAGTCAAATTCGAAAAATAAATATCATTGATTTCATACAAATAGTGAATCAATATTTTTTTGTCTGTGAATTCAAAACATTAATACCCAAATTTGAAATCTTCCAACATGATCTTGAAAATGAGTGTAACAGCCATCATCTATGAGTGTAAGGACATAAAATTAGTGTATTTCCATTTTACCTCAAACTTTCAGAACTAACAGCATCCAAATAGTAAGCCAGTAATGTTAAAGTGGTGAAGTCCACCTGATAGAAAGATTAAGACCCTCCATAAAAGCAAGAGGAAGGAGGCAAGAGAAGAGAAGGAGAATACTAGTTTACCTTTTCGGCATCAGACTGACCCATAGGCCAAATTACATTAATACTCAGAGAAAGAGAAGAGAAGAGTGTGACTAAACCGAAGGCAGCCACAGCAGCAGCATAATTGTCCCATCTTCATCTTCAACAGTTGAAAGTAGAACTTTTCACTTCTTTTTCTCATTCTACGACATATCATCTAGCAATAAAAAAAAGTGAGTATTCACGCATCTCGACAATATTGCACATAAACAAAATCGAGTGACTAATGAACAGCATATCAAGCAAGAATGTGTAGCTGTGATGTTTTTCTACATACACTGAAGGGAGCACTCGAAGAAACAACTGTCCTCAGAGCATCATGATTAGCAAGTCTCACTAGACTCCTCGTGGACTTCACCAACTGCAGGATGATCAATCATGTCAATGCTTTTAACCCCAGAGAACTTTATTTTGAAAAACATAAACAAAATCTTGACTCGCTTACAGACCTGGAAGATCTATAGCTAAAGCTGCCTGGGCACCAGCATCAGAATTCACTGCCTTCACCAGTAATAAAGAAAGGCAATTTTATTACACACATTCAATGGCAAAAGAAAGCATGATATGAGACGGTTTTAATTTAGGGAGAAATAGCCTAGTGCATGATGTAATGATACGGTATTTAGGAATGGTATCTTTATGCAATTTGACCAAGGTACTGTTTTTGTAACTCAAAACTCTCATCCACGAGGTTGCAGAAAAGCAGCTTGACGTGATGCTACTGGAGAGCATAATAAGCTAATCATGGGACTTCCTAGATCAGAAATAAAACTAACTTAAAGATTGATATTGTTGCTTGAATGAAGCATATTACATTGTTTCATACTATCATGCATTGTTTTGTGTGCAACTTTCTTTGACTTTAAAATGTAAATAGAATGGCATTCTCCTCCAATGGAAGGTGATAAAGAAAACTAACATGAGACACTTTTCTCATAGTATCAATATATAGCTTAGTTAACAAAACCTGACTGAACCAGAAAATTGGAATTGGATCATTAACTGATCTGATTCACTTATTGGATCAATTATGTTAAAAACCGAAACAAAACAATTGGCCTGGTCGGTTGTTGGAATTGGCTGGGTTACATAAAACTGATCCGAATATGTAATTTAGCTAATATTACGTAAGTACTCTTAGCTTAAATCTTTCTTATTATTTGCTTTATAGGACACGGCAATTTAATAAGGATTAAGGTGAGAAAAAGACGATCTTCCTTATGTGATCATTTCTCCCCAACCTCTCTTCCTTCGGCCATCATCCCCCGTTGTATCCTCATCTCCCTGCACCACCATTCTCTCTTTCTACCCCTCCTCTCCGTGTCTTCTCTTCACCTCCTCTCTCCCAAACCCTCTTTTTTCTTCTTTTTGTATCTTCTATTTTTTTCTTCTCCTTTGGTACTCTACGGTCTGCTCCTCTTCTTGTGTCGCTCTTGTTCCTAAGGTGATCTTCTCATTGTTATCTCTTTTATTGTGCTTCATTTTATTAATGGAACTTTCACTTTGACTTTCATCATACATGGACGTTACATCTATATCAATATTCTTGCTCAAGTAACTGAATTACGTATTAACTTCTTAACTTTTAAATATTATCACATGTTATTTAATTTGGATAAAGATTTATACTTATAGTGTTGGTTGATTGATGTTATTATTTGTCATATTCTGTACAATTGAAGGTTTATTTTCATTTGCTTAAGATTGTTCTTTTTTATTAATTTTAGTATTGTAGAGTTTTAATACATATAATTTTAAATTATTTTATATAATTTAAAATATTCATTAATTAAACATGCAGTCCAACTAATTGACCGATTGACTTGACCGATGACTCAATGACCCAAGACTTGGCGAATCGCTTCCTGATTTGATTACTAACTATGCGTTACAGTCATATGCCAAAATGATACAAAATGATACTACATATATATGAATTAAAGATATTCTACATACCTTTTTAATGTGGCTTATACTAAATGATACAAACATCTCCTTGAGTGCTTTGGCTTCCTCACACAAGTCAACAAGATTCTTGTTCTTGGCTTTAGACAAACCTTGCACCTGCTTATGAGAAGCATGGAGCATTGCTATTAGACTAAAGATGAGATTGCAGGTAGATTAAACTGAACTAAAGAAATGTACGGTTTCATTCAGAATGGCCTGCTGATAGCATGCTTGCACATAGAAAATGCCATTCCCTGGATGGTTGTAAGATCCAATCCAAATGCAATACAAGTTTAAATGCTTAGGCATAGTGGAAGTTGTAAACTACTTGTTCTAGACTTTATCTTCATTAACTGCAGCAGTCCACCTAAGGTCCAACCTTGATGCAATTCAAATTAATATGCTTAGACATGAAGATCTATAATTAACTGCAGCAGTCTTTAACTTTAAATTTTTTTTCATATTTTTGTGTTTTAGAAGATATAACCGTTAAATATGATACTTATGCCACATCAGCAATGTTTCTACTTTCTAGTTGGGTAGTCAACCCTATTTGACAAAGGGGGATACAAACTATCAGTCCATCCTTCTCTTACATGCATACAAAGGAAAGGAGGAGAGAATGGAGAAGCTGAAAGTAAATATCTACAAATATGAAAAACATGCCAGATGACTAACCATCCAATGTAAGAAAACAGTTGAAGAGATAGTCAAATACTATAACATGTTGAATTACAAACCTGCATACAGACAAGCTGAGAGTCACCTAGAACATGAATTTGCTTAAATCCTTTTTTAAGAGCATGCCTCAGGCCTAAAATTAATGCCCTGTAGTCAGCAGTGTCATTGGTCACAGCACCCAAGCCTTCACGGAGTCGAGAAATCTATTTTCAGACATTAAAAAAACATATATAATATAAAACAAAATCATCTAAAATATAAGACAAAGTTAAGAGGATGATCTATATTTACCACACTTCCATCTTCAGTTCGAAGGATTACACCAGCACCACCTTTACTAGCTTTTCCTGCTGGAGCCCCATCAAATTCAAGAGTACATGACATCTGTAGACAAATAGATGAAATTGATCTGTTGCTGGATAATACATGAAAAGACAGAAAGAGAAGTAATTAAACTTGGAAGCTCTAGAAAATGACCGCCATAACATATAAAAGAATATGAGGGCATATCCTTCACAAACTTAAATTGAGTCGAAGAACCATGCACACCGCCGTGTATTCAATCTAGTTTTTGTTTGTTTGCTAGACCTTAATAATGTATTCCACACAACATTGTCAAACAGAGGAAGTCTTTATGTTCAAATGCCATTTCAAGTTATAAAATCAAAGATGAGTTAAAATACGAGTGATTTCCCAAGAAAAGCCCCAAGTTTTGGATTTTCCGGGACTGCACCTCCCATTTTATATTTCTCAAAGAGGGCGTATTTTCTTTATAAAAAAATTATAATATCCTTATTATAAAAAGAAAAAATGCTGCCAAAACCTAGTTCGGACCAAACTGAACTTTTGGCTGAAACAATCCAGTATTATGCAGAACCGATTATAGTGTTTTTGAATACTGAACAAAAAAAAAAAAACAATGTATCTTCATTTAAAAACATTGTAATTAGAAAATGTCTCATCCTTTTTTATTGTCATTCCTTCACAATCACAAATATTATAAGATTTCTTAAATATTTAGACCTAAATTTGAGATAAAATGAAATTTTCAGAATTTTTATCATGCATTATCTTGGAATATAATTTTCATGTAAAACCATTCAATTTCTCATACAAATTATTTTACAATACTTCAAAACCTATAACAAGGTTGATGGACATCGATAGTGAAAATTTCAATTAATTGAAACTTATTTACATTGTTTTTTAATAGAATTACACTATTTTGGTTCAGTGATATCATCAAGAACCAATTTAAAACTCTCAAATAAATCCCTTGAAACATACAATAAGGTTGATAATTAAGATTGATGGGATTTCTAATTAATTAAAATAGGGTTACAGTGTTCAGAAACACTGTAATAAGGAACACTACTCAAAAACTTTATACAAGTATTATACCAAACCGTTTGGCTGGTTCAGTCTTAGCTATGTTTCAGTGGTAATTTCAAAAATTAAAGTAGCTTAGCTGTCAATGAGGTTATTTTTGTCATTTTGAAAAGTTGAGATATCTTTATGAATTTTGGAAATGAGAAGGCCCACCCGAGAAAAACCAAAACTTAGAGCATTTTCTGGGAAATCGCCTTTAGAATATCTATTACATATCCGTTCAATGAGCATATATCTGTAATAAGAATGACAAAGTTATGGAGAAGAACATGTAAGCAGAAATAACTTTTCATCCATCAGTAAAAGAATGACATGGCAAGTACTGAAAGAGAGGCCCTTCCAAGCACATTGTGACAGAACAACATGCTTTAAGCATCCTTACAAAAAAAAAACTCACAGAATTATCAGATGGTTGTTTTTGCTGGCTGGAATACTCCAATTTGAGATGTTCCTTCACTGGTTTATCTGTGATAACACTAATCTTTTCAGGCAAATCTGCGATAGGACTAGCTACAGTAGGTTCCTGCATGACAACAAAAATACCCAAATAGAACTCAATAAACAGCTTGAAAAAAAGAATACACAAATGGATGATCCAGTAACCTCAGAAGGAAAAAAAAGGAAGTATGATCTCAACATGGTGCTTGTCTTATGAAAGGTGAGCCACATTATATTTTTTACTGTTATAACTTTTAATATCCAGTGTCAATGCTACACCAGAGTAGCCATGTGGCAGCATGGCTTAGCACATGTTCATGTGCCATTCCAGCAGGCTGCCCTGCATTAATAATGCCAACAAATAGAACACTGATATGGGAAACATGCATTAGAACAACAAACTGGAAGGATAATGCGACACGGAAGCAGCTAAACTTCTTCACGCAGCCATCCAGTTTAGTTAAATAATTTTAATGGCAAATTTAGAATTTACTTAGTGAGCACCTGGAGAGATGGACCTGCATACCAGAGAAAAAACTGCAGCAAGTTTCAACTCCTTTTGTATATCTTTAAACAACTTTTCACTTGACTCATTCAGATATCAAGTCCTAGTAACTAACTTCTCGTTAGAGAAACAACTAATAAAGATGTAATGCACTTGTAATCCTATTGATATAAAGCATTGCAATGAATTCTAAACATCTCCTCCATTTTGAGAAAATGAAAGCATTTCTTAATCCGTAAGCTGCATTACAATACAACCAATGTAGGTAAATTATATAGTACCTGAAAAGGACAAGGAACTAGGATTCCAAAGAGATCCTTTTTTAAATCCTTTGCATTCAATAAATATAGAGCATTCTTTAATCCACAGGAAGCAAAATATGTCTCCGCTTCTTTCTCAAGTGAATAAACTTGGTATCCATTAACAGGAGGATCACTTATCTGCCAGAGAGGTCAATCATGCATCATAGCATAACAGGAAACCCAGGTTACTATTGTTTAGAATGCAGCATGAATTGATACATAGGTAACAGTTATCTGGCACTGAAACTTAATAGCAAACAAGCATCACTCGAGAAAGAGAACTTGATAAACCATTTAAACAAAGAATATATGTCAATAAGCACATGAAACCACTTGAACAGAGCAACATACATCCATGTCCACATAGAACAATTTTTGTACAAAATCTTTATAAAGATGTACAACATTTTATATGTAATTAGTCTTCAATGATACAAAGAAAGAAAGAAGAATCTCCATCAAACAATGTTGGTGATTACAACATTATAATTTAATATGCACATAATTACCTAGTTGAGCATAACTTCAATCACAATTTAAAAATCTGATTTTATTTTTATAACATAATAAAATGCAAACGTGCAAAAACAAATCATCAAAACAAAATTTACAAGCTCTCAATGTTGGATAATATACTTTTTACAAGCTAGAACATTAGTCCAAAATGGATAAAGATCAGGCCAATGTTATGATCCTTTTATTTTCTGAGCTTTTGAATAATATTTATTGAGTCTATTTAGTTCAGTTAGAGTCGGATAGAGATTTATTTAATATTTATTTATTATTAAGAGTCCAAGTCCTGGTGGACTCTAAGTGGAACTCTATAAATAATGATGTAACCGTTTCTTTTCGACAGACAATGAAATATTATTCAGTCTTTTGACTAACCCCAGGAGGCCGATCCCCTCGAAGTGATCATTCCTTTTCTCTTCTTTCTTCTACGATAAAACCCAAAGGTCTTATCAGCCAATTTAGAGCCATATATATAAGGCAGAAACCACAGCCACAAAGCAATTTAAATCATTTTAAAAAACATAAAAGCAAAATAAAGATTAGGTGGAAAATTCTAGATAGGATTTGAGAAAAAAAAAGCCAAACAATAAGAATGAAGACGTCAGCAAAGACATTGCAGCATGCTTTTGTCAACTTTGAAATGCACTGGTCATTTAGAGGGGCAAAGAAGCATGATTCCTCCTTAAATGGGCTGATCACTCTAGCATCATAAATGCAGTGATTCATCTCAAACACCTATCAGAAATAATGTCACCACAAGAATATGAAAGTTGTAGATAAGTTGAAGACACATCATTAGAAGATATCCAAGAAAAGATTCCTATATAGACAGTGGTATAAGTGGACTTGAATAACTTATTTTAAAGAAAAAGAAATTCACATAGCTATGCATATTACCAAGGAGCTAACTTGAGATTGACAGTCACTTAAACTCAGATAGGGACCAACATGATTCCCTTTCCCAACATCATATAAAGCATCGCCTTTTTCCTCGGTCAATTCTTGGCGATTTACTTTCAGAGATGGCGAAGAACGTGCATGCCCAGTAGAGAAGAAGCAGAAATATTGTCCAGTTGAGTTGAAATTTATTCTGAGCAATTTAGTTCCAGCTTTCCAGCCAGACAATGAAGTCATGATGACATAACCTGTTATGATTGGTTGTTCAGTTCATAGAAGGATTGCACTTCCTACATATTTTAAATGGGAAAATTTATTAGAACCAACATATAAGCAAGCTATACAACAATCATAAATACTGACCAAACAAATTGTGTTTTGTGTGTACATTTTAATAATGTTGAGTTTCATCAGCATGATAGAAAGCAAAATATTTTCCTAAAGGCTCATTCGAAAAGGATGAAATAAATAAGTTTTATACAAAAAAAAAAAGAAATCTATAGATGTTGCACAGCTTAATGGGGGAAAAAGATTCATGTAACAGACCCCATAAACTTACAACTTCCAATTGTCATGTTATTTTGTTAGATACTCTAAATTACACAGATCTATTTTATCTAATCAAGCTTATCAGTAACATAACTTTTCAATGTTCTAATCCTAGTCTACTTATCCTAGTTGGCAATTGAATGATTGTTCTATATAACTAAAGATCTAAACCATATATATTTCCAATATTGCTTTTCTTCAACAATAATTTCACGTTGTTAGATTATTATATTTCTATCAACCTTTGGTAACTATAACATAATATGATGTAATAAGTCTAAAGGGATAGCTGCCATATCATTTCTTCCCATGTTTATGTCTCCATATACCATTTCATAATTTCCTCACTCTACTTGTATTGGCCATCAAAATCGTTTCCTATTACTAACACATTTTGGTAATTTCTGAAGATATCCATCCACAATTTTTAGCAGACATGGTGGCTAATCTTGCTTGATGAGTATTTATATATCTTTCTCTTAGTACTAGTTTCATTATTATCATGATATCACCGTAAACTCTCTTATAATTCTTAACAGTTTATCTACTACATGCTAATTTTATTTCCAGTATTGTTCCAAGGTAAACAATGTTGACTTTGTAGTTATTTTTTCATCATACCTCCGCATTTACCATTCCTTAGCATTTATCTTTGCTTGCAATCCTATATCACTATCCTTCTCCACACCAAATCAAGATGTGAGAACCGAAGGTCAATTGTGATCATATATAGACATTGATGCAAATTGTCATTTCCAAGCATACTGAGATCAGGAAGAAACAATACATTACATTCTATTTCATGGCGCTGTTTCTATAAAACAACTGAGAACCAAAGTACAAAGAGATTGGCTGCAGCTCTGCAAATTTCAGAAATCAATCATACACTAGGCAACAGAAAAATAAAGTGAATCCTCAGATGAAATACTGGGTGATGAATATTAGAATGAGGAGGAACAAAAGCAAATATTTACTCCTCACAACCTAAATTTAATGAACAAAATGGCTCATGCGTACACTAATCACTTTCTTTGCAACTTAACATGATTTTTTAAAAGTTTAATCTCATAAAGCAAGAAATTTATGTTTATTTTTTTCTTAACTTTGAAATAGGATCTACAAGAACAATGGCATGGTGTTAATGAACATAAAACATTTTTAGGTAAACTTGACTCTATATTTTTTGACTTTGTGGCTTCATTATTGTGAGTTTTCCTAGTTGTTTCTTGAACATGTACCACATAATGAAGCCATAATTAATAATTTTAGTTAGTTATTATGTCTAAATCTCAACACATAACTACACATGGAGTCATAATTTTATATTTACAATATTAGCCTTTTGCATGCCTTAGTTCTTACAATGAAGATAATAAATAATCTTAGCTGAATCAACATAAGATAACACATAATAATAAAATTGAAACATGCATTTATCAGAATTACATTTATATATGTGTGTATATATTATTTATATAGTGGTTCAAGAGAGTTTAGCCTAAGCAATGCAAGATTCGTGTAAAGCCTAGGAAGTAATCCAAACAACGAACCGATTGTTGTAAAACAATAATTTATTCCTAAATTAACCTAGTCAAACAAATACTAAAAAATGGATCTGAAAAATGTTGATTGGCTCCAAAACCGAGTTTGTTTGATATCATGATGCACACACCACACATTATTATTAACAACATAATCTCCACACGTCACAAAGTATTTTAACAACAAACATCATAAACACTACAATATACCAAATTTGATTGTTATCCTAAGATCTCTCGGATGCCCATTGTAGGTTAGCTACTTTGAGAAGGACACTAAACAGCCAATGTTCTTCAGATGATCAAGAATAGTATCCATGTTTATAAAAAGTGTTAAAAAATGGCAAAAAGAACAGATATATTTGCAGCAGAGGCAGTAGCAGCAGCAGCAGCACACTCTTTCATGCGTTAAATCCATGGCCATAAACAAATTGCATTTCAGTGGCCTTCACTGATACCCAGCATTATATTGATTTTTTTTTTTTTCAGCTGAAGAAGTTTTCTGCAAATCCATTCCACATGGACGCTTTTTCCTTTATTTGAAGAAATTGATAGGACATGATCTAAACTGCAACCACCCGAGGACCCCTGTTTCATGTTACAATAATGATTGGGAGTCCATCCTTCTCTCTGCAGTTTCTCTTTGCTTAAACTTCAGACTGTCAGAGCACGACACCCCATGCTCAAACTGGACTCAGACCATGCTACTATCTATCTTGCTTGATCTTGTCAACACAACTCCCAACAGATTGGTCAAACACCGCAACACCGGATTAAAAAAAAAAGCTAGAAATGCTTAGAAGACTAAGAATGAATGCCTAAACAGAATCACAATCTCCTATTTCCCTAATGATCAATCTCACCCCAATTTGATCTAACAGAAGCGAACAAAAAGTATAATCAAAGAATCCTATCTCAATCTAAACAAACTGTGAGCCGAAAGAAAATTCCTGGAAACAGCCGACTCATTCAACCGCCAGACAATCGTGGGACGATATTAACCTTTTCAGCAAAAGGAAGGTCAGAAATAATAAATTCCACGACAAGTGACGGAAAAAGAATAAACTATGTGTACCTCCTCGCTGCCTCAAACGAAAGCCGACCCCACCAATCTCGACGCCCTCCAGGTCAAGGCGAACGCAAGGCCGAATCTTCCGACGATGGACGAAGAGGGGGCGACGAAGGAATGGCAGCTGGGGAGGAAGACAGTCCAAGTTGCCCTAGTCGCGGCCCGTGTTGTGACCCCTGTACTTAAAGCTAATTATAAACAATATCCTTTTTGTCCTCTAGTTGTCTATGTATCATCTTACTGCTTCTACATAATATATTTAGAATAAGGTGCGTCTCCACTAACGGCATCCTTTTTCGCCCGTTGTTATGTGCTTTTGAATAACCGGTTTTTGTCACATCAATAAAAATATTATAAATATATTTAAAAACATTATAAATAACTCAAATCAATTATATTATCAAATAAATCTTTAAATTATATATCATAATAATGTACGAATAAGAACAACAAAATAGGAAGAATATTATGTCATTTATAGTATTTTTTTTCCCCTCTATAAAAAATTGTAAATCTATTAAAAATAATATAAATTATTTAAATGAATGGCAAAACACAGTACAGACAAATTAATAATTAAGATTCAAATAGATATCTTTAATAGTTTAGGAATAACAAGATGCAAATAGGTGATAAAAAACATGATTATTATAGTGTTTTTTGTGGCCTCAACAAAAATTCTGTAAGCCTATTTAAAAGTATAGTAAATGACCCATACGGCCTTATAATCTCATAAACCAATTATATCATAAAATTAATTTTAAAATTAGGTATCATAATGATATACGAGTAGGGACAACCAAAGATGGAGAATATTATGCTACTGTTTTTTTCACCTATACAAAAATCGACAGAAAAACACTGGAAATTAATCAAATAGACTGAAATCACAGTATAAATTCAAATAGGTATCATTAGTTGATAAAAAAAAAAGACTCAAATATGGATAAAATCATGGATAAATAGGTATCCTTAGTAACGAAGATAATTTAAAGCTATTAAAAAAATACTATTACACAACCATATTTTTTAAGGATGCATCCTATCTACTGATCCAGAAGATGTGAAAGTTGGTGGAGAGTCAAGTCAGGGCCATTTTAAGTAATACAAATGATTAATCTGGAAAGGGACTTCTTTGAAAAAAGCATAGAAAGAGGGATTTTATCAAGAAATCGCCATTAAGATTATGTATATGTTGTATTATTTATCTACATAATACATTCTAAATAATTTATCATCCTTTTATTTATTTTTTAAAATATTTTATTTTCTTTTTCATATTTTATATTTTTTACTTTTCTTGTGTATGCATTATTTTATGCTTACATTTTTTTTGTTGGTTTTGTACGTTCGTCCAAAAACTATGGTATCCATAAATTTGAAAAAAAAATAAAATTTTAAGTATTTAAAACATCCCTTATTTCTTAAATTTCAACCATTTCACATATCTATCTTTCACTAATTATTGGATTCCTTGTTTCTTGAATATAAATAAATATGAAATTTATTAATTGAGGCGTCTGAACGTAATCACGCAGACCGTCAACTGATAAAGATTAACCACAACTGATACTGTTAAATTTATTTGCTAGCCATACATTTAAAGCAAATGCAATGTTAGGTTTATTGTGGCCCCTTTAATGATTGGATAAGATAACTGATTGGATTCCGTTTAGATATTTTAGCCAATAGATTGAGTCCATTTACGGAACGATTCATCAGGAGATAACATGACCGGGAAGAGGGGGTGTTATGTTACATACATTTGAGGGATTTCAGTTATTCTCTCGACTCTCTCCCCAAAACCCTCCATCATCAATCTCTGAGGGTCCTGTGAAAGAATAGGAAGAGAGGAGAAAGGGTCTACTCTTGTACTCTTTCAGATTGCGCGTGATTGGAACGGTCGGACGGTCGGATTAAAGACGGTGCTTGTAGCTATCTTGGATTAAAGACGGTGCTTAGCAGATCAACGGGATCTCTGAACATATGGCATCAAAAGGTACGCATCGTATAATTAGATCTATGCATTTGATTTCAATCCTGGCATTTAGGTTATTTCCGCATTATTGACATAGTATAATTATAGATCTTTATGCTTACAGACTCGACTTCCGCAGGTGGACTCAGACGACTCCCATCTGCCAGAAGTTAATGTCAACTGTTGGCTCGACGTATGCCATCATCACTTTGCAGGACGTCCGATTTGAATGGTTCAGCATCTGCACAAGACTCTCCCCTACCTTCCCTGCAGGCCTCCTACCACAATAATAACGCGTGCAATAACTTCAACAGCAATGTTTAGCTGCGTCAAATGCATCACTCTCACAAGTATGATATTTCTCTTCTCTTTCTCGGCCAATGTGCTATGGAAACACCCGCTCTTTCCCTGCCATTGTGTTTGTTAGTTTACTTGGAACAAACGTGAAGAGCAAGTCGTCTTCGAACAACACAAGTTGCGGCTTCTTTGCTTGTCGTGTGCTTCAAGCTGCGGTCAACCCATATATAACGGGTTAATGATCCTATCAAATCGGATTATAACAATTGGTATCGTTTTAATGGTATTTACTTGAGTTATAACGATATTTAGATCGTTTCAGAGACGTTATGGCCAAATATAACGGGCATTTAAAACCCTGCCTGCACTGGAGAAGCGACGAACGGTCAAAGAAAAAGAAGCCACCACTCGCTTTCCTCGTCTCCCCTCCCTCTCTCTTTCTATATGAACCAGAAAGAGAGGCGGAGAAGGAGAACGAGAAGAAGAAGAGAAGAGAGTCGGAGAGTCGGAGAGTCGGTGAGAGATGGAAAGGGGCGCGCCGGTGGAGGAGCTGACTTCCGGCGCGAGCGGCCGCATCATCCCGGTCTTCAGAAACATACGGAGTTCCGTGCCGTCGCCGGCGTCGCTCCTACGCGTTCTCCTCTTCCTGCACTCCCTCGCCTTGTGGCTCCTCCGTTTCGTCCGCCGCCGGAGCCCAAGCGCCTCCAGGACGGCAGCGGCTGCAGCATCCCCGCGGCGGAGGTCGAGCAGAGGAAGTTGGTCGGTGGCCGCGGAGGAGGAGGACGTGCTGCGCCGGAGGGCGATCGCAGGAGGGGTCGAGATGGTGATCCCGTCGGAGGAAGGCGGAGCGGATGTGGCGTGCCGCTGCCGGACATTTGTGTTCGTGGGGCCTCGGAGGAGCGCGCTGTTCTGCCGGTCGTGGGTGCCGGCATCGGGAGATTTGAGGTGAGGTTCCGATCCGATGCTGTGGTCAAGGATTAGGGTTTCTCGTAAACCACGCGAGGAGATGGATTCGGAAAGCCTGCATCTTTTTTCTACCGATTTCATGGTTTTGAAATATCCCCTTTTTCGTAATGCTTGATGGTTCGATTTGTTTGGGAGGCTCAGGTCTTGTTTATTGTTCCTTTTTCTGTGTCCGCCGCAAAGATTAGTTCTTTTGACGATCGGAGTAAGGTTATATAATGTAGGTTATGTTTTATTTAATGATTGCAGAGGCTAACATGCATGATGTACACTATCGAATTATACTCTTGTAGAAGGTTCATTGCGTTATGAAATGGTTGCTATACTTACTGATCATTTTTCATTCATGTTATTGATGAATAAATAGCTGTTTTTGCTCCACATAAATATTGTTCCAAATTTCGAGATTTTTGTTCTGTTGGATCGATTATTATTTTGTTTGTAGGCAAGTATACTCCCGTTGTTTCATAGTGAATTCTTCATGTACTTCATTGCTTCCTCACGGCTATCTGGTAGCTGCAACTGGAACTTGGTTATATTATCATTAGATTGGACAAAGGAGATTGTTTTGTCTTGGTGAACTTCTACTATTCGGTTGATCTGGCCTTGTCATCTGCCAACTCAGATGGGTGTTATTCCTACTTGACTAGAGCTGTGTCATTTCTTACTTGATATCATGTTCTGTTAGCAGACTTTCTATGTTTGATGGTCCAATTACTGGTTCTTCGATCTCATTAGTAGTGTATTATTTGCTCGCATCAAAGGTTCGGGTCAAAATAAACCAGCCATTCTTTTCTTACTGGCTGCCTTTCCAGTGAATTCAGTTAATATCACTGTCTTCTTTCCCCCCAGTTTTAGGGAGGTAGAAGAGTCCCAAGTTGGACATCGAGTCCAAACTCATCAACAAGTTTTGGCTACTGTCTATATCCACTTTAGGCTTCTAGACATAGGAGCTGTAAGATCAATTGCTACTACTACAACACAATGGTTCCTTCCACAATTTGAGTATTATTGAGGATAGCTATCCTAGGGGCCGAGTAGTTGGATCAACTTACAGCAGTGACAGTTTGGGCCTTAGTCTTAGAAAATCAATATAAGGACCTGAAAACTAGAGCCTAATGAATGCCAGCTTTTATATTCTTATTATTATCATTTTTATATTTAAGTGGTACAACATTTGAACTTTTCTTTTTCATGATTTATTCTTGATGTTGCCTAATGAGAATTGTTCTGTTGATTTGTAGGGGTATCATATTGATAATACATGGACTCAATGAACACAGGTAGAGAGGGCATAATTGGTTTTTCTTTTATTTGCATCTATATATGTTACACTTAAAGGAACACACTTATTTGTTTGTACTCCGTCCGAGTGATGGAGTCATTGCTGGTGGTGTCCTGGTGGACTCTCTACTGTCTATCCATAAGTAGCTATAAGTAAATGGCTGCGTTTGGCACAATATTGCTAGCCAATAGTAATACATGTGCTTCTTAGATTCTTCGTAACATGGCTGTCCTTTTTTTTCAGTGGAAGATACTCACATTTTGCAAAGCAGCTAATGGCATGCAATTTTGGAGTGTATGCGATGGACTGGATAGGTGTGTGTATGTACTTTAGCTAATTTTTTCCTTCATGGCAGTACGTTTTGTAAAACGCTGCACGAGCTTGAGTCCTACTTTTAGCAAAATTTAGTGGTTCCCTTCGTGCCAAGAAGACGAAATGCAGCATGAGTAGAGATAAGTTTTTAAGCAGTATCTTCTTTTCTACAACCTGAAATTATTACGTCTCATTAATTCCAAAATTGAACTCATTAATTCCAAAATTGACTATCTTCTCATGTTAAGATTGCTGCAATCTGGTGTAAATTTTCAAGTGCAAGGTCTGTATGGCATCTCAAAAGCACTATCTATGACCTTGCACTGCACGTATGATTTGCTCATAATTATTTAATAACTAGCTCAAATAATGCTAACTCACACATGCTTAGCATGTCGACCTCATACTTCCTATCTTTTGTTTCCCATCTCTCCTTTGAGAAATGACTGGTTTGCATAGTAGTTGACTAGTAATTGTCAGGATTCTATAGATTCAGATAGCTTTTAAAGTGTGCTAAAAATACAAAAGTTGGATAGTCCTAATTTATAACAAATTATTTTGTTATCTTTGACCCATCAATCTCTGAGGGTCCTGTGAAAGGATAGGAAGAGAGGAGAAAGGGTCTACTCTTGTACTCTTTCAGATTGCGCGTGATTGGAACGGTCGGATTAAAGACGGTGCTTGTAGCTATCTTGGATTAAAGACGGTGCTTAGCAGATCAACGGGATCTCTGAACATATGGCATCAAAAGGTACGCATCGTATAATTAGATCTATGCATTTGATTTCAATCCTGGCATTTAGGTTATTTCCGCATTATTGACATAGTATAATTATAGATCTTTATGCTTACATGCAAATGAATAAGTACTGTTCAACATTTGAATTTCATTGTTTAACCAATCAGTAAACAACTTCAAAAAAAAAAAAAAAAAGGGAACAGCTGAGTTCAAGCCAATATTTGAAAGAGATTCAGATAAAATCAGATCAATCTCAATGTAAAGCTACAGAAAGAACTACTTGACTACATTATTTAATGTTTGTATTTATCTTCAAGGCTTATCAGCAAAATAGTTTCACCCGTCAATAAAATGTGTGTATATAAGTCCGCAAATAATACACGAGCAACTTTTGGATCACTGCAATCAATTGTGATTGCTAATACCGCAATCTGCAATGGCATATCTAATCTGGCCCAGGGCTTGATAAGCAGCAGGAGGAGGATTACAGAAGCATGTTACTGCGAAAGCAGCAGAACCATGTTCCGATGCATCCCTATAATTTCCCGCTTGAAAAGCTTCATTCCCAGCAGCCTGCAAATAAGAAAAATGTAAAATCTGCAAATTAGTACAAGAGTTTTATCGTGTCCTTAAAATTAATGGGCTAATTGTTCTTAGAAGCTGTGAATATCATCAAAGAAATTAGGTTGACAAACCTTCTTGATATATCATAGTGTCCAATAAATTTCTTTTTTATAGTGTTCAGCAATTTAAATTAGGCTCCAAATTTAATATGCCCAGGAGTTTATAAAAGCACCATCAAGTTGATGAGTTGGAACTGCCCTGTAGTAATAGGGGAATTAAAAATTTACCATCTTTGCCATATTTGCCAAGTGGCAGTCTGGTATTTGTGGTCAACGAGAGAGTACAGAGGACAAAGAAGAGAGTCCAGAGAACACAGGCCTGTCCCGTATGTAATTATCCGTTCTGTCACTGCAAAAGTAACACCAAGTAAGTTGTTCTTGAATAACTACTGTCTCTAGCTATTATTTGTCATCAATCATATACAACAATTACATCTCAATTGATCAATCCTACTTTTCTCCAACTCAGTTCTAGAAATGATTTGTGAATTATATGTAGTTTACACATGTCTTGGGTTTCAATCATGATTTTACTTTTTGTCATGCAAAAGCTACTGTAAGTTTATACTGTTTCCAGTACTTAGCTAGGCTATTATCAAATAGAGGTGTGAAGTACCATAGCAGTGCATAGGTCTCCATGTAAAATCTTCGGTCAAATACTAAGACAACATTTTCTCCTTGATTCTGACATTCGCTAATATGATTTAACATGGTCACAGTGGCATGTTTGCTTCAGCGTGATGCTCTGCAGACGATAGACTAGTGCGGGATAAATTTTGATGTTACCTGGAGATGCATATTCCTTTTTCTTTGCGTTTGCTCAAACAACAAAGAACAAACTTGAGCATGGGATGACAGTGAACAAAAGTGAGGGCAATTTGATATTTTGAAAGCTTACAAGAGAGACAAGATGATGCAGTCCAATGGCATTTGGACAATTCTGAATTCTCAGCATTTCGAGTGCGGGTTGATACTGATGCAAATGAAGAATTCTCAGTCCCTAACAAGTTGAACTACCTACTCGTGTAGCATGGGAAGGCTTAAAGAAGGAAATCTAGCATCCAAGTTGCATTTTCCTCATGGTAAGACGGATGAAGAATTCTCCGTGTGTTACATGATGCCCTAGGCGTTCATTCGCACAGAGGTGCCACAGTGGGGATCAAATTCCCGACCGACAGGGATATCTCTCATAAGCTCAATTGTCTGCGTTAGCTGACGACGGTGGATGATTTAACATGACTAGAATTCAATTACGTTTCTAGAGTGAAGGTTTGCAGACGATAAACTAATGCTGGATAAATTAAGTTATTACCTGGAGACTGATATGCTTCTTCTCTGCATTTGCTCAGATGGATATAAAAATACTTGAACATGGGATGGAAGTTTCTCTTTGATATAAAACTGAGGGCAATTGGATATCTGTAAGCTTACAAGGGAAGAAAGATGATGCAGTCCAGTGACTTCTAAAAGTTTTGGACAGTTGTCGACGCTCAGCGTTCTGAGTGCAGGTACATTCTGACGCACACGAAGAGTTCTCAGTCCCTGAGAGCTTGAAACTACCAAGTGATGGAGCTTGGGAAGGTTTAGAGATGGAAACCAAATCTCCAAGTTACATTTCCCCCACAACAGGAGACTACCTAGTGAGGGACATATGGGAATTGAAGTCAACTCTCCGCAGTCGTATATCTTCAGCTCGACGAGTGAAGGAAAAAGGAGGCAGTCAAACATGAACAGCTTTGGACAGACACCAATTGTGAGCTCGCGGAGATGAGGGAATTCACCATCCTCCCCACGCCACTCCTCCCACTCTGGCATCTCTGTGAATTCAAGTGTCTCTAGCGCTTGGAATCCCTTGCCAACCATCATACCACCACCCCAGAATTCACGGTCAACACGCTGCAACCTCTGCATTCCTCCTATGGATAGATGCTTCAGTGACACAAGCTGGCCAAGCGAAGGGAGAAGGATACACTTATCATTGCAGAGCTCTAGTCTTATGGTAGCAAGCTTGGAAAAACTCGGATCACCCAACCATCTCGGAAGTCTCGGTCCATTATAGCCCTCGACAACCAACTCCATCAAACTCATCCGTCGCTGATTCTCTACGAAACATGCAGCCTCGTGCTTTTCGGCACCTATCCTACGCCAAGAATCATCCTGTTTCAGTCCAATTTCACTGTGTAGCATGTTGTCACCATTCTCCAGATTGGTACCGTCACTATAGCCACACGGTCCACAGTCGTACGAAAACCAGCGAAGCCTCACGTTCTGCAGGTTTTTCATATTCTTCAACCAAGGACCCCATTCCTCGTCCATCTTGTAAGGACCTACTATGTGAAGAGAGCTGAGGTTTACCAATTCCTTTAGCTCCTCTACACCACAGTGAAATCTATCTGGCTTTATATAGAAAATTGGCAATGTCTGGAGATTGGTCAGCTTTCTGATTCCAGGTGGAATGCAGACATGTAGATCTTCCACTATTGGCAGAATGAGATGCCTTAGATTAATGAGGTTCACGATGCCTCTAGGAAGATCCGAAAGAAACTCGCAGCGCTTCAAATCCAATGTTTGCAGATTATATAACTGACACAATGACCGAGGCAAATGTCGAAGATTCGTACTCCGAAGACCAATGTAGCGAAGGTGTATCAAATTGCCAATTGAGTCTGGTAATCTTTCGATCGTAGTAAAACTCAAGTCCAATGTGCGCAAGAGCCTTAAATTTTGGAAAATATCATTTGGCATCTCAATACATATAATATTTTGAGTATGTTCCAACATATTTCCTTTTGATGGAAACCACTGTTCGGACTTATGCACCACAAGGGTACGCAAACGTTTGGGCTCATTCAAGAACTGAAACTGCACCGTCGTGTGTCTCTCTGTTCTGATATTGTGCACTTTTTTATTGTTGTTGTTGGGTATAAGAGTTGCATGAAGCACGTCTTCAGAAATATGAGATAATTTATGGTCCTCAGTCATTATATAATCCTCCCCTGCAATGGATTTTGCTAGATCATGAATGACATCGTGCATCACATAATTTTCATCTTTAGCATCACTGAGTTTTGAAATTTGAAAAAACTGTCTTTGTAGCAGCTCATCAAAGTATGAACCACCCACATCTTCCAGTCGGCTTCTCCTGCTGGGTTGAATATAACCCTGTGCCATCCACAGCTTCACTATGTGATCTTTCCCAAATAGATAGCCTTTCGGGAACAAGGAACAGTACACAAAACACTGCTTCAAGTGTGTCGGCATACGATAATAGCTCAATCTCAGAGCGGCGAAGATCTCATTTCTCCCTTCATCAAATAATCCCCACAATTCACTTTCTAGAATATCCTGCCACTTCTCCTCATCATCTTCGAAGCTTAAAAGACTTCCAAGTGTTTTAGCAGCCAAAGGCAAGCCATTGCACTTTCGGACAATTTGACGACCGATTCCTTCCAGTGTCGTCCGAGTGTTGGGCAATCCCGGTGCCTTGTCCTTAAATGCATATCTATCAAACAACAACTGACAAGAGTAATCATCCAAAGCACCCAAGTAATATGGTGGCATTGTCTGCATCACCCGAGCAACCGATTCGTTCCGTGTCGTGATCATGATTTTAGTACTCGATGCATAAGCCATGGGGAAGCTTAAGGATTCCCACGGACTTGGCAGGTCATTCCACACATCATCTAGCACAAGCAGGAATCTTTTTTTGTTTAATAGCTTCGTCAGAGTCGACTGAAGAAGATCAAGTTCACTGTCATCACAAGAACTCCCAGTAATGAATTTGATTATGGTTCTTGTGATGCTTATCACATCAAAATCAACCGAGACATAGATCCATACCCTGATGTCAAAATGGGTACAGACCTTACCGTCGTTATAAACATATTGGGCAAGTGTCGTTTTACCGATGCCTCCCATGCCGACGATGGCAAGCACTGAAACCTCGTCTCCACCACGTTCCGATAGCAGTAAATTGACTAACTTCTTCCTGTCCACCTGCCTGCCATAAACACTCGAATCATCCACAAGGGAGCTCGTAGGGAGAGGCTTACTCACCGTGGCCTGCCTTCTCTCTCCGTCTTCTTCCTTCAGGTGGAGGGCCTCCCGCTCCCTTGCTATCTCATCGAACCTCTCCCTGATCCGCTTGATCCTGTCCTCTAGTCCAGCTAGGACAGCCATCGAATCGCTCCCCTCATCTCGCTTTCTCTTCCCGGTGGTTGATGCACCAACTTTGACTTCGATTTGGGGCCGCAGCAGCTCGTAGTTGTACTCGTCGAGCACGTCGTCGGCATCATAAGCAAGCGCTTTGAGTTCGCGCAGCCAGAGCTTCACCGACTCCTCCCGGATCTCCCTCACCTCCGCATCGGCGAGCACGGACTGGATCCTAAGCAGCGTCCTCTGTAGATGCTTGAGATCTTCATGGACGGTGAGGCGTGGGCTTGATGGTGAGGACGAGGAAGCGAGCGAGGAGCTTCGAAGCCGAGCTGTGAGCCTGCTCGCCGTCGCTGCAATGGAAGACAGAATTGAAGCAGCCATGGCAGGATTCTACGCCTTCCCTCGCTGATGCGGCACCAGATGAATGCGAGAAGGGCGATCATATGAGTCGTAACGGGAGTTGGCGTAACAAATTAGTTTAAGATGTGCATTAATGTGGATTTTCGGAAGTCAACTATTCCAAGATGACTCCAGCACCTTCCATCGCTGATGCGGGACCAGATGAAAGTGACAGGAGCGACCATATGAGTGGTAATGGAAGTTTTCCTAACAAATTAGTTTATGATGTGCATTAATGTGGGTTATCAAGTCAACATATTCCAAGATGACTCTATCACGTCTCTAAGAAAGAACACCATATTTCACTATCATAACATTGTGCAACGTCTCTAATTATCAAGAATATGTACGTCACATATGATAGGTTCATGGGTTTAATATAGCAAATTTCAAATTCGAAAGGGCACCGTTATTTTCAATTAGATAATTTTAAAAATATTAAAAAACTAAATATGAGAAGTAGAATTTAAATTTTAGCATAAGACTATTAAAAATGTATAAAACAATTTAGAATGCATATCAACATTAATTTCAAATATTTATATATTGTAAAAAACTATTTCAATACATTTATATAAAGTTCATAGAATATAATCTGATATAACTGACAAAGCTCTGTTAATTCTTAATTTTTTTGTCAGATTATATATAATCCTTTAATTTAAAATATCAAAATGATCAAAAATTAAACTAAAAATATTGAAAAAAATTAACAATATTTAAAAGTAATTTTAAAAGTAATATATTAATTTGAATGTCCTGACAACTAAAAGTCTCTAACAACTGAAAATCTGACAAAAAAAAGAAAAAGCGCTTTGTAAGTGAAAAGCGATGTTAATGAAAACCAATAACTTTTTTCAAAATTCATTGTAAAAAAGAAACTCCTTTTAGACAATTAAAAAATAGAGAGCAGTTTTTTTTATAATAAGGATATTAATTTTCAACAATTTATTGATATTAAAAATATACTAACTTGTACCGTCATAATTATCAAAATCAGATCGAAAATCGAGGTCTCAACTCACAAGCCATTGATTGAACTGATGAGTCAATCGATTGAATAATATTTAATATTTATATTAAAAATAAAAATATTTTATAAGTAAAATATGAATAATATTATAAATTTTTTTTTATAATGTTTTGAAAAAGGATGATACAAACTTGAAGGGATAAGATAGTAATAAATTTATTCTCTTTCATTAGTATAATACAAAATTGATATTCATAGTCTACAGAATTAAGAGTACATAAGAATTTTAGGTTTTTACGACATTCAATATTAAGAAGAAGATTAGAATCTCACATATTATGTACGTATGTTGATGCTGTTCTTCTTATATTTCATATCAATCTCATGTATGACTATTAGGAAAATCCTTGAGCAATTTGAATATCTTACTAACCTCAAAATCAAACACCCTTAAATCTACCATTTACTTCCTTAGAATGGTGTCTAGACCTAAAAAAAACTGAAATATGTAACTTTAATATTAAGGAGAAGAACTTCTGCATACACATGCTCCTCGGACAATTCTGATCTCAATCTTTGATGAGGTTATCCAAAATATTCAGAACCAACTTGGGAATTGTGTAGGTTACACCCTCTCTCAACTATGACTTGCATTGCTTGGGATAGGATCACCATGCCTAAATATTCGCGAAGGATTGATGATCTAAATATTTTTAGTAAGATTCTAATAGGGGATGTATAATTAGTTAGTCGCATTTATCATAGAAAGATAAAGATTCAGACAACTCAACACCCTCCGGTCCATCTGAATAAAAGTCTAAAAGGTAACTTAGGTCAATTATCGAGCTGCCTCCCATACCAAATATTTATAGGAATATTCTTGAAAGCCTAGGGGCAGCTTGGGTCTGTTACGAACTGTCTCCCTTATGAAATATTTATATATGAGAGGGGTGATTTTGTCCTATGTTAGCTCATTTGCCTTAGAGATTGATGCTTAAGTAGGGCTCTAGGTCATCAGCTACAAAATGGCACCGTACTGCATCTAGATATGCCCCACCTTAATGACCGACAATAACCGCTCTATCTTATGAAAATCAAAAAATGATCAGGCAGTTCACCTAATCTTATCTTAGGCCAACCAATAAGAAGGCCGAGGGATCAAGTATAAAAAGGAACTCGTCAGCTCATGCTAAAGTGGGGACTCTCTATACATTAACTTAGTCATACAGCTTATACTACCATCTTCTCTCATTCGTTGACTTAAGCATCGGAGGGGTTGCGCTAGGCAACCCCCGACACCGGCCTGTCATGCAGGATCGCTGGCGGTCAAGAGGCGACCCCGCTGTCAAGATGTAGCCACGCGACCACGAGACAACCCTCCTCTCGAGGACACCCAAACGACCCAGCCCCAAGGAGGAATCTTGTAACCAAGAAGATCCCATATCGCTTACCCGATCATCCTGAACTGGGTCTTCACCAATAGAATGACTTCCGATCGGGCAACCTATTGTTGCAAAATCTAGGGGGCGATATCATATGCGCAGCAGAAGAACATAAAACAAAATTTTCAGATTTCCATAAAAATGTTTCATCGTTATCGGAAGATTGGTGCGTAAAAAACATACGAAACTAAAAACCATGTGTGAGATAATTGTGTTACCTAGGGCGATCGAATATCCTTGAATTCTTATAGATTTGTATGAGAGGATGAAGGAGGTCAATTGTCCTACTCTCTAGCGATGATCCACATGGTAGGGGCTACGAAGATGTTCCTCGAATCGCTATCTAAATCTCCACATGCCCTAAATAGGGGCTGCTCACTAAGGAGAAGGAGAGAGGAGAATAGGAGGTGGTAGTCAAGATGGCTTAGCCTATGACCCTTTAGTTTCCTCCTATTTATAAAGGCTCTATGTCAACTTAGCCTTAATGGATCCTACCATATTGGGTATTGGATCTCCATCCAACTACTCAAGCTTCTTAGATTAGTGAATCTCTATCCAATAATCTCTCATTGGTTTTTATTAGATCTCATCCATAGGATCTAATAATTTAGGGACTTATTGGATATCCAATAAGGTAGAGGTTCCAGCGGATATCTCATATCCAAACCTCTACTCGTTGCAATATCTACCATATGTGTGTGACCCTATAGGACCAATATCGAGCTGGTAGTGAGTTATACTTGTCAGAACTCCTTCTAGCTTAGTGAATTATTATCTCCATAATAATTCACTCGACTCATCGACTATAAACGTACTAGGCCACTATGTCATAGTCCTTTGACGATACAGGGGAATCCAATCCATTAGACTTATCTGTTCTCAATTACCGTGTACCTATAGTCTCTCATCCATCTAATACCTTAGAGACCGTATACCGGGTATGATCCTATCAAGCTCACATGGTTTCTACTCGAGTCTTACTCTAATCGGATTTTTCTGGAGAATTCTTTCTCTCTCAATCCGAATGACGTTGGCCAAGGGTTTATCTGAGCAAGAACATATGGGATATTCCTCTTATAATACCGAGAGTGGATGATTCTATATTGATACTCAATATCCCCCGTAAGGTTAGCTACCACTCCCGATAATCGATTATAATATATTTGAAACTTTCAGACCTATAAGTCTGGTATCAAAGAGTAGAGTACTCATATAGGACATCCTTGATGTTTCAAGTCTAAGGACCAAATACACCACTGGAACGACGAAATTGTTATCTGATAATAAGGTATCATCACCATCCAACATTTCGTAAGCGGATCAATCAGTAAACTCATTCTCCAATGAGCACCTACACTGTATCCCTAGTGTCCCCACATGAGTAGCTATGAGACCATATGCCTCCATCATATGAATGGGTATACAGTACACCAGTTTATCCGGTTATCTCGATATCCCTTTCGAGTAACTTATGATCGGGATTCTTTAGAGTTTGTGTTTAAAAGTGAATCGATCTCATTATCGTAATCTCATTATGATCTAATTTACATTGCATATATATATATATATATATATATATGCAATGTAAATTAGATCATAATGAGATTACGATAATGAGATCGATTCACTTTTAAACACAAACTCTAAATAATAATAAGTAAAAAGATTGTGCGTCATGCCACACGTGTCATCACTCACGTGATTGGCTTATAGGTGACCTATAACTAGCACCTATATGATCTCACCTCACAAAGTCTCCCACATCAGTTAAGAAAATACACTTGGGTGAGCCTACACCTTCCATAGTGGACTAACTGTGCCAACTCACTAGTCTATGGTACTCATGACACTATTATTCTAACACTAGAAGGAGGATCAAACGTTGTAAATGTACCCTTCTACCGCTCTTCTTGGTGAACGCTTTGTTGAATCTCAGATTTTGATAATGAAGTTAATTGTCATTTGTTATCTAATCCATATGTTGAGATAAGTGTGCAGGATTAACTACGATGAAAGTAAGACATGCAGCAGGAGTTGCGCCGGAGTCAAAACTATGATCACGTTGGGAGTTCGAGAGTTCGACGGAAGTCTGGATGGTCGTCGGAGGTTCTGCGGGAACAAATCCGAGAAGTCCAGGAGCTTGCCAAAGAAGCTCGTCGGAACTCGCCAAGTGGATCGTCGCAAGTCCAGGAGTTTGCCGGAAGTCCACAGGAGCATCGCCGAAGGTTCGTCGGATGTTCGCCGGAAGATCGCCGGAAGCTCGCTGGAAGAAGCGATTGACGCACCGGAGCAAGCTGCAGTAAATGCCTTAAGAAATATCGTAGTTAGCACGTTGATTAAGTTAGAAATGGGAGGTGATCCCATTAACTTAATCTTGGGGCAATTGGGCCCCTGAAAGACCCAAATTGCGCCGAATGGATCAGCCCATTCGGAACCAGATTTTTGGCCA